>JABCMJ010004868.1:0-21611 GCA_014822125.1 Arbutus unedo | reverse complement strand
TCGGTTTTTTTTCCAGACTTTATCAGGCATCCTATTTTGCCTAATATTGAGCGGTGGGGCAAAATCTGGTATCAACAGTTGTTGACTCTGAAAATCAAGACAATTGGTTGTGGTTCTTGCAGAATTTGCATAAGATTATTGTTCCTGGTAGGGAGATAACATTTATTTTCGATCGCAATATCAAATTACTTGATGCAATGAAGAAGGTATTTCCAAATGTTAGTCATGAATTTTGTCTATTTATCTCAAGACAAATTTGAGATACCATTTACAAGGATCACACAAATCTTATAAAAAGAATATGGTGAATTTACTGGTTAAGTGTGCTTACACTCCTAGTAGAGATTTATTCTATCGTCACATGGACAAAATCATACGTGTTGGCAGTGAGAGGTAACTAATTTTTTCAAAAAATTATCGAAAGAAAATTAGAGCAATGCGTACTTTCGCGGCAAGAGATACAGCGAGATGTACTCGAATGTAGCTGAGTCATTCAATTCGTGGAATCAAAAGGAACGTTATCTCCCAATCACAAGTTTAGTGGATGCGATAAGGATTAAAATTATGGCGCAAATTTCTAATAGGATGGAAATCGCAAGCAAGTGGATCGGTCTTATATGTCCCAATATGGATAAGAGGCTGACTGATGCGTTCAACGATGGTAGGACATGGGTGGCTGTTGAGGCTGGAGATGGTGTTTATGAGGTTCAATCATTCCCCAACGCTACTGTCGACATTGCTAGGGGTATGTGTTTATGCTATACATAGTAGATGGATCGTTTTCCATGTGTTCACGCGACCGCTGCAATATGTTCCGCAGGTAAAGATTTGAATTCATTTATCGATCCATATTACCATGTGCAAGCTTTTCGTGCCTCTTACTCATTCTTTATTTACCCAATTCCAACTATACGGATGCACAAGCAACAAGTTGAAGAGGATTTCACACTTCCTCCATTAAGCAAGCAGCCTCCAGGGAGGCCTGGAACTCAACGAATACCCTCTACGTGAGAGAACCAAAACCAAATTAAATGCGGTATGTGCAAAGGTTGGGGAACCATAATCAAAATTTATGCAAAGAGGCAGTGTAGTACTTTTTTTTATTAATTAGTCTTTGTTTAATTTACCACGAAACTATATGGTCATTCGAATTTAAATACATTTGTTATTATCATTCCACGAAATTCACCATCTCATTTTCAATTTTCATCTTTTAATGTGTTAATGTTTTTTCAAGTTTCATCTTAGAATAATTGAATGTGTAACGTTTTTTTTCTTTTAGAGTTTTGATTGATTTGTAGTAAATTTGTATGTTGTCTAGAAATTTTTAAGATCTTGGCATTGAAGTTTGGTTGGGATGATGTCATTTACCAACATCAAGATAGCACAAACTCATTATGGTAATTTTGTGATGCACATGGTAATTTTGAAGATACTATAATTCTAATCAATTTATACAGCACATGGGACTTGATTCTCTAAAATTTCTTGTGCAGTAAATTTATCATATTTCCCTTAAAAAAATTTCAAATTTACCATAACGATAAATACTGATTATTGTAAATTTACTGTAATGGTATATACCTTTTAAATACTCATTATAGTAAATTTAAAATTAAGAACATGGTAAATTTAAGCACTAGGACTAGCCAAATCAACATGACATTTGATAACATACTAAATTTACCATAATAATATATACCGTTTAAATACTGAACATGGCATTTGATCTTCAGATTAGCTTTCTACTTTGTTGCAAGGTCCTTCCTACTTGGATTGAACTTTTCAAATGGATCAATCAAATCAGCAATTCCAAGCGGCTAGTTCTAGTTCTTTTCTAAGTAGAATCTTACTTTGAAAGATCAATTTTTCAAAAACAATTTCAGAATAACATATGTACCTTCACCAAATATAAGAACATACATTAACGTAAGTAATGGACAACATATCCTTCGCCGAAATTAAGAACATGGTGAATTTACCATTAGCTATTCAAATTAACCATCAAGACAAAAACTACAACCTTGTTTAGTATAGTATTGAAGGATGTAAAACGTGAACAAAGATTAATAAATTTTCCTCAAATAATTTAGACAGTTCAGAAATAGAGGTCTCTCACACATAGACACATGTACTGATCACGTGAGGGTATAGCCGATCTAAGAAAGACGGTTCCTACTATATCTGAGCTAAGAAGGATGGATTAGCGACCAGCCGACTTGAGAAGGGTGGTTTGGTATGTTGTTGACCTGAGTAAGGCAGTCTAAAGCGTTGCTGACCTAAGAAATGTGGTCTAAGATACCACTGACCTGAGAAAGGCGGTGAGCAATGTCGAATCCAAGATAAGACAGAACTTCGAGTAAATTGGGATAAAGTTTTAAATAGACATGAATGAGAAGTTCACGGTCAATTTGATTAATATGAGAATTATTGATTGAATGAAACCCTAACAGTAGAAAATAACTTCTTGGATAAGAACCAAGTGAGAGTTATCTCATTAGGAGTCGATCAGAATGTAATACTACTCCAATTCTAATGAGGAATCGATTTCCCAAGAAAATTAAAAAGGTTAAGTCACAAAGTCTATAAATAAGAATCTAGATTCATGATGAAAGGTACGCTCTAAGGCACTAATTTACTTTCTAATAGAGAATATTAGCTTGATCTCCATTCATCCTTGTGAAGCTTTGCCTGACTTAATCTTTGGAGTGTCTTCCCGCTACAGCAGCGGAGGATCCTTTGACTGGTTATTATTTTGTAGATCACTGGTTCACATACTGAGAGCGTTATTCGTACTAGATAGTGAGTTCATGGCTTTCCTCCCTAATTGAGAAAATCAATCCACTTACAACCATCATGCCCATTAACATAACCATTCACGATTGAATATACCATCATGCCCATTAACATCACCATTCGTAACTGACAATAAACAAAATTGTTGAAATATCAAACTTAACATTACCAGAGTAGCATTAAAACCGTGTTTCAAGTGAGCTAATCTATTATATACGATTTTCCACATCTCTAAGTAACTCATGTAGTATCTCGGCCCATATCTCCTGACATTCTCCTTTTGTCAGTTTGGCATCTATAGCTTCATTACGGAAGTAATATCGAGTGATGTAACACGCGATAATACCACAATCAAGTTTGCGTTCAAATAATTTTATAAAAATGTTAGGAATCTAATGTTTTTGACAACTACAATTAAGTCCAGATAACAAGGGCCAAATTAAACTTACGTATTTGATCCTTGTAGTGGACAATATGACACTTTTTCAATAGGTTTGGAATCTTGTGTGGTGACCAATCCATTCGAATTGCTCTTCCAATAATTCTCCATTTGTGTTTTCTATTATTGAAAACATAAGGAACTTATGTTAGTGCATGTGCAACAAATGTTTAATGTAACTAGTAACGCAAAATGACTTTTGGGTATCCATTCCGAGCAACAGAAAACGTTCATCAAGCAACTTGCATATTATTCGTCCCTGCATTTGTAATAACAAAATAGAACAGAAACACAATAAATCAATAAGATAATGGATTAGATTAAGAAAATGATAATTATATACATACAACTCACCAAACAATTACTTGTTAATGCATACGATGTACCATTTGATGTTTGTGTATGATCAAGTTGCCGACCAGACATATTTTTGTTCTGATCCCTCTTGAGGATTTCAGAATATGCATCTATCATCTGAAATTTTAACAAATTTACTATCACACCCAAGTTAACATATCAAAATAACTCAAACATTTTACCATCGGAATGAAATATACCATCACTATCAAATTTACCATATAACAAAAAATATAGTTCCTGCAACAAAAAATAAGTTGTCGCAACAAAAAATAAATTTATCAATATAACAAAAAAACTTAACCATACTCGAGTGGAATATGAGAAAATTTATCAAACGGATGAGTACTCATTGAGCTAGATATAGACGAGTCTGTTATAAGCTGCTTTAGATCTTCAAGAAACACGGAAGAACCCATCTCATTGCCGGACCATATACAGTTGTTGCAACAAAAAATGTTGAATGACAAACACAAGTTGAAAAGGACAATAGAAGACATTTAAGGTGATACATTAAGTTGTTGGTTTTCCGATTAATACCTGTTGTTAGCCGTACTCCATATTGTTTTGATCTTTTGTTGATTCTCTTTCGATAGCAAGCTATTGACAACACATTTTTTAAGCTATTCATAAACAATGGTTTTGAAGGTACACAAGAAACTTCTGAACGAATACTTTTACCTTTGATGGCTTCTTTTTTGGATCTTACCCCCATCCCCCCTCATTATCCTCTTTTGTAGCAAGCTTCCTCCTCTTTCGTTTATAAATAAATTCCCCTTTTTCTATGCATTTTCTTGATTTTGTCTTGACACGTATAACCATAGACCGCTTGTTATCATCTTTCGTATCCTTTCGCTGTCCAACACTGACTTCATCGTTGACTATTTTATTTATTTTTTGAGTGGTCGAATGTACAACCAATTCATCCAACTCATCTGAAAATCTGAAATTCTCATTGAGGAGGTAAATTATTGTCTCATTCAATTTCGCTATTTCTGCATCCTTCTTTTTCATGTATTTGGCGTGTATGGCTTTTCGTTCCTTTTTCTTCTAAACCAAAGTCAGTATATGCGAATTCATTTATGAAATTTGAGTATGAAGATTACTGACAAACTGCGAACTATCCTCCTGATCCTCCACTCCTTCCACATTCTCACGTATGGAAATGTCATCTTCATTTCCACTATGCGCCCTTCCTACAAAGATCAGTACAAGTTACTCTGTCAATGGTGGTTTTATTTATTTTGAGTCTAAATCGGCAAACAAACAAGATGAAAACAGATAATAAGCAAAATACAAATACACAGTTAAGCTTATTTTAACCATCACCAAAATTATGGCTATAATCCTGATGCGGTGTTTGTTTGCCAGAGTCATGTTCCGCTTCCCCCACCCCATCCGTCCCCCCTGCATAAATCCAAGTAAGACGTTTTTAAGGGTGGAGTCAAACCAATGAACAATTAACCAAAATCGAAAGTAGACATACATCTTGCTTATACTCACCGTCGTAGCTTGCATTTACGGGCTCATTAGTATGTTGGTTGTGCGTACTATTAAACTTCGTTGGGGTCACCTAATGTTTTTGACACGTGGAAAAAAAAACACACACACACACACACACACACACACGTTACATCGACTTTATGTTGACTCAAAATTCTTACATTTAAATGGTAATGTTACGGGTGTTGAGTTGAACAGATTAACGAATTTGCACATCACAGAGAGAAGTTAATAGTACATCGTTAAACTGTGTAAGTATTTCGGGGATGCTCCACCTAAGAAAGTCTGGTTGCTCATCAGGTTGTGTTGGGTGCATGACAAATATATTCTCACATAACCAGTACTATAGAGTATAATCAGAATCAGAATTAGTAACCATTATGAACAACATAACAACAAACTAGAGCACTAGTAATAATATTTGCTAGCGATTATAGTACCTAAAGGAAAACACTAAACAAGAACACTCATTTTGAACAAATATTGAATTTACCATCATAAACATGCAAATTTACCATAATCAGAAACAGTCCCAAACAAGCCTACAACTTTACCATCGAGATGTACGAAAATTTACCATATCATCTAAATAGTACTAGCCACCAAAATTTAATCCTTAAAACTACAAGAATGCTATAACAAATATTATATGCTTAATTTAAGGGAGAAGATGACAGAATTCTTACCAATAACGCCATAACACACCTCGAGACTTTTCTTGGTTGATGGCAATATTTGTGGACCGAGGTCATAAGCTCCGTGCATATAGCACCACCCCAATTGTATGAACAAATGGTGTCTAAATCTTCAATCCGTTGTAGATAAACCCACTTTACGGTCAAGCCCGTTGGGAAGAACAACATATTACACAAATACAAAAAAAGGAGTCGAACGACATCACATATGTTGTTTTGTGTGTTCCCCGGTATGTATTTCACCAACATTTATTTGATATCCGGTGTTGTCAATCTCAGTTGTCAACTCCATGTCTGCCCACCATCGACATCGTTCTTCAACCCATACTTTAGACTTAATAATTCATTCCGCCCCGTATGCCAAATATGTTAATAATGTCTGAACTTGTAAATTCAATGTACTACCCACCAATTCAGAAACAACGTTGATTGGGATGATAGGATTTTATTACCTTGATTATAAGTTCGTTGCTCTTTCGATATTGGGTAGCGGTAAGTTTGTTCCGAAGTATAACATGAAACAATGACCACAAAGGTGCCCTCTTCAAAACTTCCTCATGACATTCACGCAACCCAAGATCATTAGTTAACCTCATGATGCCGGAAAAACTTGATATGTAAGGTATAATTCCTAATTTCACCCTTTTAGTCATTCTGGTATGCACCGTCTTCGAATTACTGTCTATTGACTTGCCTTTCTTATCATTGGATCTTTACTGAGTATGCCACAACGTTGAATCATTGGATTGGATCTTATCCGAGTCCGGCCTCTCTCTTGGTTTTAGTATTATACTGCCTTTAGCGTGGATCGACATTCGACCTACAAAATACAAAGCAAATGGAAAATCAAGATAGTCATCAAATCACATTTCATCAATTGCAAATATAACATAAGCAGAATAGCTGTAAATTAACATAAGAGCACTTATGTGTCCTTGCCATGAAAATCCACAATAGATGTATGCACTTTATCACTACCAACTATGAAATTCTTCAGTAATTGCAATTCGAAAAAAGTCAAATAAACACTGTAAATTTCTTACAAACCAAGTGATAAAGAATGAAAATTTTGATTTTTTGCATAATGACTGAACATTCTTCGATATGAGCAAGATTTCCCAAAACCTTAAGGTAATATATAGGACTGGGTGTCGAATTTTGTGTTATGAATTTGTATTGTCTTCTTTCAGACCATGATAAATTTGAAATCTCCATAGATGGTAAATTTGCATGATGGATTATGGCGAATAATAGAATGGGTGATGGTAAATTTAATAAAATTAACCTTGGTTCCCCCCCACCCCTAATTACGCCAACTCAAGCTGCTAACGAGCACCTTAGCTTTTTTAAAAGCCTAGCCATTGGGTTACTATTCAATTATCGAAATGCTGCCAAGGTTTAGTTATGGTCATTTTGAATGTAAATTCAACTCGGTCATTGTTTGTGCTACCCGAATTTGAACTATTTTTGGATTCAAGTACTATCAGGTTTTTTACACTTTAAATAAATTAGTGTTAAAAACTAGTTTCGTGACAAAATTCAAGGAAACCCCAAAAAAGTAAGTTCAAATTCTAGTACATTCTAAGAGACCCACTATACTGATAATGTGATAATCAATATGGTAAATTTGAAAAATATATACTAAGTTCCTTTCGAACATGGCAAATTTGCATGAAACCGGACATCAAGGTTCCAATAAGCCATTTACACAACAACAACATGATAAATTTCATAAATCAAAAGACGAAACCCATTCAATTCACAAAAAACCAACGTTAGTCTAGGAAAATCGACTCACAAGCATATTTGTTATCATAGTTATCATTCAACCTGCACATCATGGAAACCAAAACTTAAGGGGAAAACAAACAGATCAAAACAATTATGAATTCCTAATTCAGGAGCCAACACAAATCGAATAAAAAAATCTAAACAGAGCAGCAGCAACATTCAAACCCACCATCATTCAAATCTTACCATATACGTATGTTCTTCTTCAATTATACTATGTTTAAGTCAGTATCATCTAAATAAAACATGTATTCTAACGATTCGTACCTTTCCCTTGCCTGTAGTCCGACAAAAACCATTCAACTTGCGACGTCCTTCTCCGGTAGCAGTCAAATCAAACTCATACTCCGTATTCCTGCACCAACAATCGACCTTCTGTAGATGTGGTGCGGTGTTGTACGCACTTCCGCCGAGTTGACCGATTTCGTAGCCCTAAATCTTTGGTTTCATCCTAAACCGGAGTATTAGGGGACATTTTCTCCAAAAGTTTTCATCTAAGTTTCTCAGTAAAAGACACAACACTGATATAAAAGGAAAAAAGTGAATCGCAATTTTTTAGGGATATCGTGTTGAGGATGGTTAATTTCAAAATCTAGGGTAAGTTAGAAATTTTTTAAAAAATAAGACTAAAATATAATATTTAAAAGTGCATAAGATGAAAAAATAACAAATACTTAAAGATAAAACTAAAAAATAAGTGTCCCAATTTTAAACACCTCTGAAAAAATTTATCCCACATAAGATAATATTTCATAATTTATTTTGATGATCCGAGTCATCTACTTTATAAGTCTTAATATATAAATTATTCATACGAAAAATAAAATTGACTGATTATAAATAAATTTCAATCAATTGATGAAAAATTAAAATATTAACTGCTCATTTTTTAGAGAGAAATGTAAATTTTTCAGATCGCTACCAATGTTCAATAAACTTAATTTTTTTGCATGAACAATTTGCATGTCCAGACCTACAAAATAAACAGTTACGATTATAAAACTAAATTGTAAAACTGAAGACTATTAATACAAATTGAAAAGATCTCAATGGTCATAAGGTTCCATACTTGAGAATGAACCTTACAAGGATATGGTAACGGATAAACTGCATCAAAAAGCGAATAAATATCTGAAAATTGCACCTGGGAAACAAAACTGAATACATCACATCCTCGCATTATGAATTCAAAGGGACACGAAAGAGGAGAATATTTCAAAAATCACAAAACTAAAAATTTGATTGACTACAGTTTCACCCCTTTTAAATGTGACGAGGGTAACATCCATCTTGGTAAGTAGTTAAGATGAAAGGTTTAAGCTTCTCAAGGTTGAAGTAAGCAAAGAAAGCTTGGTGGGAGCAATTAGCTTGTAGTCTTTCTCCAAAGCTGTTGCTGCTAGAGATTGCAACTCTGAGCTGTCTTTGTCCTCTTTGTTGCGGCCTTTCATCAGTTGTCCGATGGCATTCGTGCACTAAATAACATGAATAAGACATTCTTTCAATCATACAAATTCATAAACATGACAAACAAGTATGAGAGTCATAAATAAACACGTTAAGGTCAGGGCTGAGAGTTATGAATCAGAACAATCCATCCATAAGGTATCTCAGATAGAAACTCTTTCAGTCCGTGTGCGCACGTGCACAGAGAGAGAGAGAGAGAGAGAGAGAGAGAGAGAGAGAGAGAAACCCACCAAGCAAATACCAAAAAGTGCCCTGGTATTCTTGCCACCAGTCAAGTCTGTTGCAGATGAATAATATTTCTTAGCTGACTGAAGGTTTTCCAGTCCACCCAGTGTGTAAAGCACCTATATGAGCCAAAGCAAACAAAAAATGATCCATTCAACTGATAAGCTAAGAGGATGAACAGTAATGGACAACAATGAGAATAAAAAGAAATCATTTTATCTTAAACCAAAAGACCCAATTGGCTTTGTTACTTGTACCAAAAATATAATTTCCTCCAGATTAACCAGAATCAGTATGAGAAAGTGAAAGAAATTTAGGGCACACTGCAGAGCTATGCCTGAGCAATTTTAGTACTAAATTTACAGGATTGTAACTGAAACAGAGGTTTTCAATCCCCTCAACGCAAAGCCCAGAGCTCTAATATTTAGCAAAAAGCCGAAAAAGCAAGCCCCCGAGGATATATTCTGATCATCGGGAGTTCAGTACCAGTAGTATAGTAGGGAGACTTCCAAAATAGTCTTTTCCATGAACGAATCCATTTTCAGCAGTGCCAAATCATATACAGGGAGGAACATGCGTTATTAGTATACGGAATGCTAAGCGCACAATCCACATCCGTTCACAGGATAGTTCTACAAGCTCATATCATCAAACGTCACCAAAACTGTTTCCTATAATAAAGTCCCAGAATCTAAGAGATTCGTGTGATCACTTTGGGCCGGAAGTGGCAACAGATATCCAGCTCTGCCAAAGCATTTTAACCAGGCAGGGAAAATGTACAAGTCATGAGGCAGTGTACTTTTTAATGGGTCTTCTAGACAATCTCAGATGGCTCCAAAACATCCATAAGTTCTATTTGCGCAACTTTCCCTTTTCACTTCATTCAAGGCAGTAAATTACTGGAAGACAGGTCATCAAACTAGTACATACAAGCCAGAAGCTAAGCTCCAAACCATTTGTCTCTGTATATTCCACTGACCTGTGACGCATATTTTGCTTTCAAACGGAAGACTTATAAACTGTTTTCTGCTTCAAGGTGAGAGAAGTGTCATATTACATGGGATTGCTCCACAAAAATGCCATGCATTCTCAGATTCCCACTTCTTGGTTCCACAGCCCCATTTACTTCAGCAGAATCTCATTTAGAGCAAACAAAAATCAGCTTAGACCTCACAAAGTTAATTTTAGTAAAGGAGGTGTTAGAACACACACTATAAGCGAGCTATTATGTAACGGGGCTTAGAATTTTATTTTCATAAGTTATTTCTGAGAATAGTTATCTCAGCTTTAATGAGAACTGTTAAGAGCGATTCTATATATGTAGTTAGTACCAGTTAAGTGAGAGTAGTTAAGCCTTTGTCTTGTCCTCTCACTTTAAATATATCATAATATTTGTGTGTTAGGGTTAATTAACACCTTAAAAAACTTCCCCCCCCCCCTCTCTCTCTCTCTCTCTCTCTCTCACCATGGTATCAAAGTGGTGTTCTACCACTAGAAATGGTAATCAGACCCAGAACCAATGAAGACCGAACCAATAAGTACCATTTCGGGCATTTTTAACCGTTTTTTATACCACCAGTTTGGTTTTGGTTCTTTTAACCACAATGTTGCTACTCACCAGCCGTGTAATGAGAACCGAACAATGATGGCAACGCGAGAGTTCTGCCGGATGAATCCACCAAAGTTCACTTGTGGCACATACCCGTTTGTGGCTGATGATTGGGCCGAACAAGTGAAAAAGATGTTGGATACCCTCCAAATTACGCAAGATGATTTAAGAGTCTCCTTGGCAGTGTATCAGTTTACGGTGGAGGCTGCTCAGTGGTGGAAGACTGTGAATGCGGCTTATAAAGTGAAAGAGATAACTTGGGACGGCTTCAATGAACTCTTCCTTGATTGCTACTTCCCAAAGATGATGAAAGAATCGCTTTGACAAGAGTTCTACAACCCCAAGCAGGGTGACACGTCTGTTGTGGAGTATTAGAATAAGTTCACCTCGCTATCTCGTTTTGCAAGTGAGAAGGCCGGCACCGAGACTTGAAATGCAAGCAGTTTGAGAAGGGTCTCAAGCCTGCCATCAGAGAGAATGTAATACAATTGAAAATCCGGGATATGGTGAAGCGAGCTATGATTGTGGAGGCTGACAAACAAGAAAGGGACAGGGCTGCTCCAAAGACTATGTCATCGGGGACACGATACTAGGGGAAAAAGAGGCCAACGGACAGGAATTCTCAATTTCGGGGGGATTGGTGACAAGCAGTATCAGCTCCGACGGCGGTGTCGACCAGGAGGAATGCGCAAAGGAGAGTTAATATGTTTCAATTGTGGAAAACCTGACCACAAGAGGACGGAGTGCTGACAGCTGAAACCTCAATCCCAGGCTATCACTTCTATTGTGCGGCCATTCGCCTATTATAATTGTGGTCAGGAAGAGCATATGCAGTGGAACTGTCCTCAGAAGCAAGGAAGTGTTAGTGGGGGGTTCAGTGCAGACACAACCTACTCAGTCAGCGTTTATTCAGTGGAGCTCAGCCTCAGTGCAGTAGGTGGGGGTAGTTTGGCTAGCCCCACTGCTCAGTCAGTACAACAGAGACAGAAACCAGGGGTTAAGCATACGCAGTGGTACCACCTGAGGGCAGGAACTTCGGTGGTCCGAGGTACTTTTTTATTATTTCACACCTAGGCTAGAGTCCTGTTTGACACCGTTCTTCGCATTCCTTTATAGCATTTGGTTTTGCATCTATTTTGGACTTAGAAGTCAAGTATTTAGAATTTATATTATATGTGGAGACACCTGTTGGGGATGATGTAGCCCATAAGCGAGTGTGTAGGTCACGCGAAATAGCGATCGCCGATCGTAGTTTAGCCCTCCACTTAATTGTGCTGGATACGACGAGCTTTGATGATATAATGGGCATGGTTTGATTGTCTTTTACCGAGCCACTAGTGACTGTTACCGAGGTAGGGTGACTGTTTGTACCCCTGCGGATGATAGTTTTTATTTTTGGGGAGATTGAGGTGGAGTTCATTAAAGTATACATGGGTTGTGTGACCATGAGGACTTTCAATGACCTTTTTGCATTTACTTGGGATGATGGGAGTAGTCCGAGTCAAGGTGAATTACCCCCAATAGTGTGTAACTTTTCGGATGTCTTTCCGGATGATATTGCGGGTTTACCCCCACAGCGAGAGGTGGAGCTCTCAATTGACCGAGTGCCTGGAGTCGCACCTTTTTCCATAGCACCATATCGGTTTGCACCAGTATAATAGAAGGAATTGAAGGTCTAATTTCAAGAGTTGTTGTACAAGGATTTTATCTGACCTAGTAACTTGCCATGGGGCCCTCCGACTTTGTTCGCCATGAAGAAAGATAGGTCCTTACGATTGTGTGTGGATTATAGACAGATGCATAGGGTCACAGTCAAGAATAAGTATGTCATGCCTAGGATCGATGACCTATTCGACCAACTTAAGGGTTCTCGAGTGTTCACTACGATTGACCTGAGGTCTGGATATAACCAATTGACAGTTAGGGAGGAAGATATTCCTGCGACTGCATTTCGGACACGGTATGACCACTATGAGTTTGTGGTAAGCCATTTGGTCTAATCAACGCACCAACCGCATTTATGGATTTGACGAACCGGGTCTTCCATGCTTATTTAGATCAATTTGTGGTGGTGTTTGTAGACAATATTTTGATCTTTTCACAATCTAAGGAAAAGCACAAGAAACATTTGAAATTGACATTGTAGATCCTTCGCGAGAACAGTTTATGATATCTTTTCCAAGTGCGAGTTTTTATTTTCTAAAGTGAAGTTTCTCGAGCACGCAGTATATGGGGATGGTGTTGATGTCGATCCATTCAAGACTAAAGTTAACTTGACTTGGGAACAATATAAGAGTGTGTTCGAAATTAGAAGTTTTCTGAGCTTGGTCAGTTACTACCGACGGTTTGTTGGAGACTTTGCACGGTTAGCTACGTCAATGACCCGACTAACACAAAAAGAGATCAGCCTTTAGTGGGATGAGGCATGTGAACTTTCATTCCAAGAAGTGAGGAGTAAATTGACGCCAACACCAATTTTGATAATACCCAAATGAGGTTTGAGTTATTCAATTTATTGTAATGCATCGAAAGAAGGGTTGTGGTGTGCTCTGATGTAAGAAGGCAAGAGTAGTAGCATATGGTTCCCAGCAACTGAAGGCTCACGAGCGCAACTACTCCACTCATGATCTTGAGTTGGCGGTAGTTATCTTTGCACTCAAAAAGTTAGAGGCACTACTTGTATGGTGAGCAATTCGAGGTATTCTCAAAAGATAAAAGCCTGAAATACATATTTACCTAGGACTTAAAGATGCGCCAACGAAGGTGGATGGAGTACACGGATGACAATGATTTTGATCTACAGTATCATCCGGACAAGGCTAATGTAGTAGTTGATGCATTGAGCAGAAAGTCAATGCATAACTTGACTAGTCTGGCCATTCAAAAGTAGAAGATACTTGGGGTGATTGGTGAACAAGAGTTACAACTTAGCTCTAGAGAGGAACGAGCTGCTTTGTTTAGCATCGTGGTTAAGCCATCTCTTCTATCAAGAGTGATTGAGGCACAGCAGGACGATGTGGAGGTCCGATCTATCCAAAATCATCTAGCTTCGGATGAACAGGTAGATGGATGGGTCTTACATGCTGATCATGGGTTGAGATTTACAAGAATAATATTTGTTTTGGGGTCTTGTCGTGAAGAGGTACTCCACGAATTTCACCCCACTCGTCTTGTTGTGCATCCGTGTGGAACAAAAACATACCAAGACCTGAGAAGGCAGTACTGGTGGAAGGGTATGAAGCAAGATGTGGCACAGTTTGTATCCCGACTTTTGTTTGTCAGCAAGTTAAGGCCAAACATGAGAGACCGGCCAAATTGTTGCAATCCCTATCGGTGGCAGAGAGGAAGTGGGAACACGTGACAATGAATTTCGTAACGGGACTTCCTAGGCGGCCAGCTGGTCATGATGCAGTTTGGATAGTAGTTGATTGACTGACCAAGGCCACACACTTTCTTCCAATCTGGGTGGTAGACACAGTGGAAGCACTAGTAAGTTATATACTGGGGAAATCATTCGTCTTCATGGGGTACCTATGTCGATCATGTTGGATCGGGATCCCAGATTTACTTGCAGAGCCTCCAAAAAGAGCTTGGTACGAACTTACGTATGAGTACTACATTCCATCTGCATATTGACGGATAGTTAGCGTACCATCCAAATCTTGGAAGATATGTTACGGGCCTATGTTTTGGATTTTCTTGGTTCGTGGGAGGACCACCTACCACTGGCACAATATGTTTATAACAATAGGTACCAATCTAGTATCGAGATAGCACCTTATGAAGCACTATATCGTAAACTGTGTCGATCCCCAGCATGTTGGGCCAAAGTTGGAGAAGGTACGATACTAGGGCCAGATCTTGTGTGGGAAACAACTGAGAAAATCGTCGAAATACGACAATGATTGCTTGCGGCACAAAGTCGACAAAAGAGCTATGCGAATCGCAGGAGACAGCCCTTAGCGTTTGAAATAGTTGACCATGTATTTTTTAAAGTCACTCCCAATAGGGGTTGATGAGATTCGATTGTAGAGGAAAATTGTCACACGTTTTGTCAGACCTCTCGAGATTCTAGAAAGGGTTGGAGAAGTGGCATACTGGCTTGCCTTGCCACCGCAGCTATCGAAGATCCATGATGTGTTGCATGTGTCAATGTTGAGCAAATATGAGTGGGACACGACACATGCTGAATTGGATCGAGTTGGAAGTTGAGGATGACATTTCATATGAGGAATGACTAGTGGAGATTCTGGATAATAGGGAAAAAGTTTTACGAGAGAAGACGATTCCCTTGGTCAAAGTATTGTGGCAAGATCATGGGGTTGAAGAAGCCACATGGTAACGGGAATCTGAGCTTCGCACCAAATACACGAAGTTGTATGCAAACCGAGCTTGAGAATTTTGAGGACGAAATTCCTTTTAAGGAAGGGAGGTTGTAGGACCCTCACCCGGTTTGTGATTTAATTATTTGATTTATTAACTTTTAAAGGAGTTAACCTTGGATTGTAATTTTTGGAACGTTGTGACTCAGTTTGAGCTTATATAAGAATTTGAGTTTGGAGAGCAGTTTACCTTTTAATTAGTATAAAAGCTATGCAATATCTTCTATTAGGGTTTTTCCTCAAAAAAAATATCAGTCGTTTAGAGAGGAGGAAAGAAAACCCTAGAGAATCCTTCACCCATCATTCGAGAGAGGGTTTGATCGAGGAGAAGCGTGTTTGACATCAATATTCACGAAGATCGCACAAGAAAACGTCAAACCGGTATCGGGATGAGGGATTGTGCCGGGTGTTGGCGTGTTCGCAAAGGAATCGAACAAGTATCAGTGTGCTAGGGCATTAAATGATACTCGGATTCGAGATAGAACTCATGTTAAACATGAGTTTAAAATAGTCTATACGTGTTGTATCTTACTGTGGGTGTTGATTGAACCATATGTACATTTATTCAGTCATGTTTAGGGTTGATTTGCAGTAAAATCGTACAATAGTAATTTTTCTCGAAAATGGAGGTTTGACTGGTCAGGCTTGTTTCACAAAAATTTCCAGAACCTAAACTTCACCGGTCAGGGGAACCATTCCTACCGGCTAGGAGTATTTCCAAAATATTCCAGTGGCCAAATTTGACCGATCCAATGGTGACTATGACCGTCAGGACTTATGAAACTCAAGAATTTCAAGTAGCAAATGGTGACATGTCAAGGGACTAGGATGACTGGTCAGGACTCAGACTTTTCTCAAATAGTTTTCTAGAACATAAACCTAGCCAGTTAGGATTGTGTCCCAACCGATCAGATGTACTTTCAATCCGTTTTTACAGACTTAAGTGCCAATTAGTCAGAATTCCCTTGGTTAATTACAAATGCTATTTCCTCAAATTAAGGTCGTTGAGTGGATGTCTTGGAATAACTTGAATGTGTTGATTCATGGTTGGTTTGCTACATTGCATGGTCATGAGATATTGGTTAGAGTGCATATGCATGGTCACGGTCGATTGTAATTTCCATCGCTGTTAGTCTACATTTGGTGATCGAGTGAAGGGTGACCCATCGATGCCAATCCGAGAACCCAGCTACGGGTAAGAGTACCTTGGTGAAAGGCCGTCAATCGGGTATGGGTGTTCCCGTCAGTGACAATCCGAAAACCAGACATATGGGCTAAAGTCCCGCAGTGCAAGTCCATAAATTGCTCCCAGTTCAAGTTCGGGGGTGTGCCTGTTTGAGTCTGGGCAAGTTAGATTCGCATGAGTCACATGAGATGCATGTGTTATCGTGAGTTGTGCGGGTAATTAAATTCAGTTATTGATGTTATACTTTTGTGTAATTAAAATCATACATGTTTGGATGCAAGATGTTTTAGATTGTTCTCTTATGTTTACCATGCATCCTATACGAGTTTCGGCTTATGTTTTGTTGTTAAACCATTTTACAGGAGATGATGTCAAGCCTAAGAGATAGAGCTCAAGAGACAAAAGAGTGGTATAGGTTCATTTTTCTGTTATAGCCAGTTTTTTAGTTGTTCGGGCAATTTGGGCCTCTTTTTATTTGTTTAACTCAGAATGATGTTTTACATTCAGTGGATTATATTTGTTTAATTATAAATTTCATGGGATCATAGATGTTTATTTAATGCTCATATCATGCCTCGGAGTTGGGGTGTGACAGTGTGTTATTTCCTAGTCGCCCACTCCATTCATTACTGTAAGGGTTTTCGGGTGCACGTGTTATGTTCATGCTCTTAATCTTAGCACGGATAAACTTGATCCACGATCTATCAAATGCATGTTTCTGGGTTATTCTCGCACTCAACAAGGTTACAAATGCTACCCCCCTTTCCTTCATCGTCACATTATATGTACTTATGTTACATTCAATGTGTCTTGACCTTTTTCCCCGTGTTCATTACCTGTAAATCCATCTCACTTTATGCTCACTCTAGTTCCCTCCCCACCCCACCTATAGTGATGTCCTTGTAGATTTATATTTGCTTGAGTTTGATTCTTGTGGGTGTGGCAGTGGAATGCTTATCACAAACTTGTGAAAACAAATTGAGAGTTGTCATAAAAGAGGCTGAGAAACCTGTTATAGAGACGGGGATGGTAGTGGTGTTGCACAATGGACGTGTAGCACGGTAGGTCAATAGGAATGGGGACTAGGGGGATGGTGGTAGGGATGGGAAGAGGACCGATGGAAAGTGGGGGGGAGGAAGAAGAAGAGGATAGTGAGAAGGTATTGGTGGGAAGGGGGGATAGAAAGACGGTGGCAGAAGGGTAGGTGGGGTGGCTGTGTGGTTGGGTTGCAAGAGGAAAAGGATGGGTGAGTAGCTCTATGTGTGGGATAGCTCAATTGAGCAGTTCAATTGACCATTGGTTTTCTGCAATGGAGATTGGTGGAAGGTGGCTGCAGCAGGCTGTTAAAAGGCAGTAATGGGCCTGTTAGAAAAGGGAAGAGAACGAAGGTTAAAAGGGAAAGGCTAGCATTTCATGCTTTATTTAAATGTTTGCCACATTTTCAAGTCACAGTGTCCAGGCACCATAGTGCAGGTGTAATTGTAACATGTGGATGATTGGAAATTGGAATAGATAATCAAATACAATAACACACTGTCAAATCGACCCTAAACCAGTACTATTACTCCAGAATCAACTATTCTACATGCAACATAACAGAATCAATATAAACAACGGTATCTGTTCTTGCAAAATAAATTGAGCTCACCAAAAGCAGAAAGGAAAAAACAAAACAATACACAAGGCCCAGAAACAAATACAACTCACGTTCGCATAGGCTAGGTGATAAAGTGGATTTGTTGGTTGAGATAAGATTAGCTCCTCATAGCAGAAAGCAGCTTGCTTGTACCTAATTAAACCCCATAGGAAAGTAAGAAAAAGAATTATAGCTTCAGCTATAAAAATAAAAAACGAGAGAAACAAAGATTCATATTAAGCAGCTTATTCCGTTAACAAAATGAAACACTACAAGTATCTCACATTTGTAAAGAGACATAAATTTCAGCAAGCTCCTTCCAGGCATCATGATCTGCCATAAATCTGAAAATCAAATACAAAAATCCAGTCATGAAGCCATGAAAGTCAGAACATTGTCAAAATTAAACAAAATAGGAAATTTTTTAAACACCCCGAAAATATTGACGCATTGTTTATTAAGCACTTGATCTTTTAATATTGTAAATAGACAATAAAATATTTGAGTTTTACCCAATTAACCCCCAGGGCGTCATGTAACTAATTAACTAAAATATTGACACAACCATCCACTGCAATCGCTGTCAGCCCTTGGCCATCTGTAAGTGGCGATGGGCCGATGGGGTGCTAATAGATCAAAATCCCAATAGTTTGGGTGCCTAATCGATAATATCTAAGTCCAGGTGCTTCATAGATGTGGTCTCAATAGGCACAGAGTGTTCTAAAAAATTTCCAAAGAAATATGCGTCAAAATTCTCCTCACATTTCAAGATATTTATTTAGCCATTCAATCGCCCCTGAAAGATTGCCTTGTGCCTTTGCCATAGTTGCCATCCTCTTTTGAATTACCTGAATGAAAGAACAAAACAGGATTGAGACATAAATTTAAATTGTACACTATCTCCGCCAGGAAGGACTAAGGTAAGGTATGCACCCTATTTGTTGAATGGAAGAATCTGAATCATTCCAACGGAAATAAATGCCATTTGCCAAAGAACTAAAAAAGGTACTTACTTGATCGACTGGATTGTCCTCCAAAAGGCTTGAGTAAGCTTTTTCAGCCTCCACCCAGGATCCTTTTGCTTCAAGAATCATTGCTTCTAACCTGCCTACAGATATGCCAAACTACTATCCATAATCATCATAACTTGAGAGATAACAGAAACAATCTTCCATCCATTTCACAACAACATTTAAGCCAATGCATTCACAGCCTCAGAGGAAGCTCAATTTAAGAGTCTTGACGAGTTAGTAGTATATCCAGTCAATAGACGATAAATGAATCAATAGCATCCTGCAGCCAAACTAGCTAGCAGATGATATATAAGTAAAATACAAACTAGCCCAGTATTTGCACATGCACAACATACATGTATGGAGAAAGTTCATGAAAGCTGACCACCTCTTGGGAAAAGTGGTCCTTCCAAGCATTTATATTAAAATTTTGGGCACTTTTGCAGCCAGGATACTGGAGAAACAGTAGTGCCAGAGTGACTTAAGCGGGAAGACATCACACAGAATAATGGAGATGATACTATTTCTACTAAATAAATTGTCTCTGTTATTTCCACTAGGTGGAAAATCTTGACATAAAAGAACGGCAAAAATTTTACTGTCATGTCCACTCAACAGTAACCAGCCTAGACAAAGCTTGCAATGGCTACCTTATATTGCAATTACGGCACAAGTTTATGGAACTCACCAACCCTTTTACTACCAGGAAATCTCTTTTGTAAGACCTTAATGCAGTCCTGCAAAGGAAGCAAAAGCATATTACACAGTGCATCAGCTTCAGGTTCCATAGGTGCAATGCACAGATAAATAGTATGAGCCTTAAAAGGTAAAAAGAAAAGCTAATATGTAATTGTTTTTAATTAATAGGCTGGAAAAAAAATTAGACCAAGACTGACAAGGAGCACACCCAGGTATAGACTATGTAGATGGAGCAGGGAAACCAAACAAACACTACATCAACTTTGATCTCGTACTTTTAAAAAGAAAAAAAATGACCCAAAAGATGGAAGTATCTACCTAATAGCCAAAAACACTTACAAATAGAACACCCAATTGCTACAACCTCCCCAGTCATACCTGCCCTTCCACTATAACGGGTGCCTATTCAGTATTTCCTCCTACAAATGCTACACCGTGACAAATAAGACCACCTGCCACACTGATCTAAGCCTGAATAACTCCTCACGTACCCGCTCCAAAGACTGACCTACACAAAATGACTTAACCCAGAGTAAGCAGCAAGAAAAGAAGGGCAAAAATGTTCCTCCCTCTACAGCAGTGGACAAGAGAAACCAACCTACATGTCGTGTGCACACCAGACATATTTCGGTACAAATACAATCAAGGTTAGCAGTAGATAGCTCCTACTACACCATAATAAAACATGACGGATCAATTAGAGTTCAATTAGCATGTCATGATACTACTGAAAGGCAGTACCAAACCGACAGACCTAGCATATTTCCAGCCCAATAACCATACACTCCCAAGAGTCCTAACCACCAATCTGACATGATCTACAAAATAAACTTATCTGCAAGTGTTACCAGAATAGTGTTCAGAAATCAAAAGAGTTAAGCAAAAGAACTGTCATAACTAAAATTAACAACCAATAAGTTGCCCAACCTTAATTAAAAACTATTAGGCTAGACAGTAAAGTCATCCCTTGTAGGAAGAGTTGCAGGAGGGAAACTGATTTGTTTTAACACAAATAGAGTTTGACTAGGAAAAAGTTTTAAACTTGAGCTCCCAAATTCTGGTTCAAGGTAGGTCAGAATGGCTTAGGAGATGAGCTAAGGTTGTGTTAGGTAGACATCCTATTCCTTTTAGCTTGAAAAACTTATATCCTGCCTGTTGACAAACTCTTGCTTGAGAAAAAATTTGAAATTTGTAGTGTTAAACAAAGATGTCATACCAATAAATCAAAAAAGTACTCTAACATCTAATAATGACACAGTAACCCACATATTACTTGAGAATACATTTAATTTCACTAGACACAAATGCAAAACTACGAGCATTGGTCTAAAAAGGAATTCCTCGTCACTAAACAGATACTGAATAAAATTGAATTACATGTACGACATCCAACAAAAAATTGCGACCTTGTTGAGGCAAGAATGTACGGGTCGGGACTTCACTCGCTCACTAGACGAACTCTTAAATGACAGCTGAGTACTATCCAAAACAATATAGCTGGAACTAAGACCATCTCCCTGAGATTCAGACATTTATCAATAGCAGCTAAGTTTCTCGCAGCCCATGAATATTACCAAATCCCTACCAAAATATGAATTTCCCCACTTTGCCCGTTTGGATGGGGGGAAAGGAAGGGGGATAATTTTTGGAGGGGGTAAAAGAATCGACGTGACATATTTAGCATGGTTTGGGAGCATAAAAATGCAGGGGGATAATTTTTCACCCCTCCAAAAATAATCCCCCTCAGAGGGATAGAGGGGGATAATTTTTGGGCCGGGGTGGGGGTGCCCAAAAATTATCCCCGGGTATTATCCTT
>JABCMJ010004867.1:0-10183 GCA_014822125.1 Arbutus unedo | reverse complement strand
GCTATTTACACTAGTTTAAGCACACCCTAAATCGCTCACTCCATTGTCAAGGCTCACTATTTTTTGTCTTTCTTGTCAAACACTCCAATTGTTTATCAGAAACAATTATATAAGATATCAATAATGCTACTGACATTTTATTTTGTACCTCATGTTTTACCGTATGCTGAGGTGGCACCACTTCTTCCACTCTTTTTCTCCCCTCCCCTCCTCTACATGTGAGCTGCCATTTATAAGCTCTCACCTCATTATGAGGTAAGACATAAGGTACACAATGAAGTGTAAGTAAAATTATTCTTGTGATATTTGGCCTGAAGTTACTTGAACCTTGAGCCAATTAAGCTGTGAAGGAGAAAAGAACAGGGCTGGTATGTAATCATGGTAGGATATTAATGCTAAAGTCTTTCACCTCTAATTCTAAAAGACACTAATTTATTTCTTTCATTTACGAAAAAACGATTACACTTGATTGAACTCAAAATTTTCAAATAATAACATGAATTTGCAACTCGAACTCGAGACTTCTCCATTGTTGAAATCACGGGAAACCGCCATTGGTAAAAAGAGAGAGGGAATAAAAAAAGTCTCTTAAAAGTTTGGGAAAAAACAACTACCAAAAAGATTTTGAAAAAAGAGAGGGGAAAGAAACAGAATAAAAAACGAAGAAGAGGAGGAGAAAGAAAATTAACAAAAGGTAGTGGAATACATATCGAAATTAAAAATACTTTGGGGTCATGTTCGCAATTATGATGTTTTGGGCCCTTTTTCCCTCCCTTTTACTCGCGCGCGCGCGCGCTCAGCAAATCTTGAAGAACCGAAAACCTAGACCAACCAACAGGTATTCTCTCTCTCTCTCTCTCTCTCTCTCTCTCTCTCTCTCTCACACACACACACACGCACGCACGCACGCACGCACACTTGTTTCAGTTATCCTCTCATAGGTAGGCGAAATAGGCTGAAGAGTATAAGAATTGGGCATATGAGGAATGCTAGCGAATTGGTTGCTCGCGAATACAATTTGTCTAGTTACCTCTTCATGCATGTGGTTGATTTCAACTCAAAATGTTGCATAGAGGGACAAAGGGTTTTTCTTTGAGCTCTCTTTTGGAGAAGCTAGGGCTTTAGCTGCTTTTACAGTTACTCTAATTCCCTCTCACATGCGTGCTCTTACATGGTTTTGTTATGATACAAAATCTAATGGACTTCGATACCCAGAACCTAAAAAACAATGTTTGACATCGTGGTGGTAAGAATGAGGACATTCAGTGAAGCATCGAAGCCTCAAACGTATTAGTTTGTATAGTGAACTTATTCGAAACTTAAAATATTTTCATGGTGAGGAATATTTTGTGGTCATGTATGCTATAACATGGTGAGGAATATGTGGCCTCTTGCAGCCTTTGGGGTGCCACAAATGTTTGGCGTTCAAGCTGCTTTTTCTGGCATTTTTCTCCTTTGGAATTGGTGTTGTTTGAAGATTGAATCGTGCTCGAACACTTCTTAGCTTATCTACTCTGTGAATATTTACTTGTTCGATGGTGCTCCAAGGGGTAATGTTGGATGCAGTCCCATATTGGCATTTGGCTCTGTTTGGTTCACTGAAAACTTTTTCCGCGAGAATATTTTACCCCTTTTCAATTGTTTTGTTGATCAGACGAATGTAAAATACTTTCCGTTTGAACATTTCCCATTAGGAAGCCAAAAATCGTTTTCGTTTAAAACGCCCAAATGATTTCATAACATAATTGCCCATCATTCAGCTGCTAGACCCTTTGACATTTTTGAGAACCTAAAAAGGTGGAAGGCGGCCAGAAGGGGGAGAGAATGCGAGAGGCTGTTCATCCTCTCCAGTCTAGCAAGTGTACGGTGACTGATTCCACACTAGCTGATTACATTTTCCTCGATTACCATTGTATTCTTTTTCCCTCTAAAATGCTCATTCTCCATCTGACTTCCCTGTTTAGTTTGATTAAAGAACCGTGCATTCTGTCAGTTGTTTCATGTGCCGGAAAAGTAAAAGTGCAGCTCAATCTAATTAGGAAGTGTTTTATGTTCTAGATTCTTTGGCCCTTTTGTAAAACATTCCTGTTGTACATTCCTAAGGGTTGATGTAAATGCCTCTACCCTTTTTATAAAAAGCCCAATTAAAAACAGTTCACATCTGCCTCTTCTATTGTTTAATAAAATCATAGAATGACCTAGGATTACTTCTACAAATTGGAGAGTGATGCAGGATTGTAGTTTCTTTTAGAAAAGTAAATGAATAGAAGTGGTTCAAAATATTCTACTTTCTTTTTCTCACATGTGGTTTCACTATCCGTTCTCACTTGTGGAAAATATTTGTGTCGACCAAACCCCGGAAAACAAAAGAAATGTTGTTTTTCTGCCAAACCTTTTACATGGAGAATATTTTTCGTGACGATTTTTTTTTGCGTTGAAACAATGGAGCCTAATTAAAAAAAAAAGTGTAAAACTGCTAATGCAGTTCTTTGGAAAGTTTGCTGTGTAAATAAGTTGAAGTCTTGAGAGTTCCAGTGTATATGATGGGTCTGGCCAATATGCAACGGTTCTTTGTGTCCATGTATTTAAAATCTAGTAATTATACTTACTGATGGTCAAGGAAGTATACAAGCAAGAAATGAAATTTGGTTCTCTTGAGCAATTTCTTTGTCCAGCCAATACAATATGTTCTTGATGAGAAGGGGTTCCGATCATTGGTTCTTTGACAATGAATTCCTGCTCCCAAATTTGTGTTAATTTTATGCAATTATTTTGCATGAAATGGTAAGGAATTTGGTCTCGTTATTCTATTAATTGTACCATGCATGCATTCCGACACATCTAGATTCTCATGCATTCCCACACATCTAGATTCTCATGCATTCCCACAATTATGTTCTCACACTTAATCTGGAATAACGAGGAGTTGTATTTTTTGCTCAAATCGGGTCAGCCTTTATCCAAATAGTCTAAGATGGCTATTCATATTGAATTTCAGACCTTGATTCTGAGAGATGAAGTTCAAGGCATTTCTCACTGACAATGGTGTAAGCCTGTTAGAGAAGAGGTTTTTGCCAGCCTTGGACAAAATGGAAAGAACCTGCCATCTCTACCTGACCCGAGACCACGCACTCTTCCTTCAAAATCTCCTAAATGGCGATGGCGTCCAATGCATTGCCCAGTTTCGCAAAGAAGCACTCTTTGATGATTATCGCATCTCCAGCCAAAATGATGACCGCATTGCCTTTGCCATTGATCTCTCCCTCCTGCAACGTGCCCTTCGCAGTGTCATCGCCATCTATGCCGAATTTGGCAGTCACAGTGTCTATGGTGGGGCCTCTATCTCTAACCGCCTCCAAATCAAGCTGGTAAAGAAACTCCCTCCTCATTCGCGGCAACCAACTCCGTTTCTGACTTTTGAAACCAAGGGTTACAAATCTGCTGTCATTCAAGATATACCTATCTCTAAACCTTTATCAAGAGCTGATGTACTTGAACTTCAAGCGGCTCTCGAAATAGCTCAAGATTTGCCGCAGACTCTAGTTCAAGTCCCAGATATGAATCAGTTGCAGAATTTTGTCGATCGAATGAAGCATGTCGGGGATTTGCTTAATGTTTCCATAACAAAATACGGTGACCTACACTTGCAAATTTCAACTACTTTGATCACCCTTGGTGCTGAGTTTCGTAAGTTGTCCGTTGTTGGAGAGCAGTCAGAGGTTCCGGTTGGTGATAGGGATTTGAGTGCTCAATCTCGAACGGAAAGGGCAATTCAAAGGGGAGATGCAATGACAGTGCAAGTTAGTGTGAAGCATTTTGCTAAAAGTCTTCAGTGTCATTTGGCGAAGCCCGACTGTGCCTTCTATGGAATTGCTGCACAAGGTGCTTCCTTGACTGTAATATTCCAGTTCTTTATACCAGGTACACGCCAAAGAGATAAATCAGTTAGTCTCCATTGTCGGCTTCCTGTACTTGATCCTGGGGCCAGTTGAAGTCTGGAGCCTCTTGAGTATGTTCTTCAGCCTGATCTTTTCTCAATGGTGCAGTCAAAACATTCAGAGTTGCCATAAAGGCAGTCATGGCTGTTTTCATAATATATTTTGTACTCCCTAGTGGCACAGTATTGTCTTTTCTACCCTTTTCCTTTTTGTTAGCCACTTCTACTTGAAGATGATATTGGAATGGAAAAGTGCATTGAGAAGTTTGACATATGTATCTAAGTGCATTTTGAGTTTGTACACTTCAGTTACATTTCAATGAATGCAGAAAAGTGTGACTATCAGAACAGCTTAGAAGATGTTCTTTACATGTTTGTTTGGCTAGCATGTTCTTGAAAAAGTGATGGCTCTGGACCAACCGAACAGGAAATTCATGCATGGTGTACAACTCAGTATGGTATTAAACATGGTGAATGGTACTCGAATCCATTTATGATCTCGAGTTTCCAGACAAATCGCACTTCTGCTTGGGTGAGGTTGTCACTCGGCCCTAAGACGGATCAAAGAAGAGTAAGGATGCTGTCCCTAATTTTTTGAATCCGACATCAGGAAGTGTTTTCATGCTATCGACCGACATCAACTCATCTCAACCTTTAAGGAAAAGATTGACAATCCCTAGTTCTTTTACTCTATTTAGAAAGTCTTTTCCACCGGACGACTCGTAGGAGGTGGGAAGGCCCCTTGCTCCGTTCCACTATCGGTCTGACCAGGCAACATTCATTCCTGAAAGCCGTAAATGTGAGGGTGGTCAGCAATTGGGTGAGAAAGATTTATGACCAAAAACTTAGAGAAGTGAAAAGTGAAAGAGAGAGGTTGGACCTAAAAGGTTAAGAAAAAAGGATCTCCATCCACTTTATTTGACAAAGGCAGATTGAATCGTGAGCAAGAATTAATTTAAAGAAAACGGAGAGTGCCTGAACCCTTAAAAGGAGGAGTTTTTGTTCAAGTTTTCGAGTTCACCGTAGAAAAGTGGTGGTATCCATAAAATTCCCTTTTGGTGCCTGAAATTCGTAATTACATTGATCTTTTGCTGTTGAAATCAATATTGGCTAAATTTCTCTACGTAGTAATTTTCACACTCTTTATTGAAAAAATCTAGGAATACAATCTTTCATGCATATATTCGAACACAGATGTGTCTAAAACTGTCGAATGCATGTAGAGTCCTTCAAAATAATTAGACTCTACAAGCATCTGACTATCCGGTTCTGTGCATATAAATTGTGTTCCTAGATTTGCTCCTATTTATTTATGTATGCCCTTCTCGTCTTTATTTATGTGAAGTTACACAACTGTCCTTTCACTGGTTTTGTTTTTCATACATGAAAGAGCATCATTGTAAATTGACATGAATAGAGACAGAAAAGTGATACAAATGGTAAAAGAAGAGTGCAAAAATCAATAACCATTTCTTTGCTTCCTTCTCCCCTCCCTTTACCTTCCCTGGTAACCGCTCTTGTACTTCTCCTCTTAACAAGGAATAATATTCTGGCCTGTGGCTTGAGGAAGAGTTCAAAAAAAAAAAAACACAGAACAAAATGACACAAATTTGATGCTTCATTTGGCAGCTGGATATATCTGTCAGCAATATAACTCAAAGTCACCCGTTCCTTTGAAATTTATAGGGTTTATAACATAAAGTTTTCTCACAAGTCAACAAGCACAATCCTGAACTCAAAAGATTTCAGATTTTACAGCTTGCTAGTGCAGTTGATCCAACTTACCAGTAATCTTTACAAGAACATGAACCATCTCGGAAATGGTGGAATCGAGTTTTATCTCTCACAATCAATTCTCTGCTATACATTCTTGACACTAACTTTGCTACACGGTGACAATCCACACATATTCTTAGGTTCTTCACAATTCTAATTGCGACCCCAGGTTCTGAACTTATCAGCCCAAAGGCAATAGCCAATTTCTCACTGTGTCGAGTAAGTGCATTCTCTTTCTCCTCTTCTCCTATATCAAGGGACAGCTCCGAAGTATTACATAAATAACCTGCAAGCTTCAAATCCTCGATCATTTCCTCTAACTTTGAGTATATTTCTTCCGATTGAGGATGTGACCGGTCCCCGGCCACAAACTCATGAACTATACCATTCATCTCTATCAAACTGCAACCTGGTGGTTTCTTAATTCCCCTCTCCATCATCATCTTTCTTACTTCGCGCAAATTCCCCCATCTATTGCAAACTGCATATATATTGCATAAGATAACATAAACAGCACCGTTTTCAGGCTCCAGTTGAAGAAGTTGTTTAGCTGCCATTTCAGCCATTTCTACATTTTTATGGACTCTGCAGGCGCCAAGAAGAGCGCCCCAGACAATTGAATTTGGTTCCATTGGCATTTTCTTTATAACTTCATGAGCTTCTGTGAGATGCCCTGCTCGACCTAGGAGATCAACCATGCACCCATAATGTGCTACACTGGGCTCTATCCCATGATCCAGAGTCATACTAGTGAAAAATCTTCTTCCTTCATTTACCATACCAGTGTGAGTACAAGCACAGAGAACACCAATGTAAGTTACATCATCAGGTGCTATTGAAGCCCTCAGCATATCAGAGAGCATGTCAAGAGCTTCTTTCCCATGTCCATTAATGGCAAGACCAACAATCATGGCAGTCCACGTAAATTTGTCCCTGCGAGCCATTTTTTCAAACACTCTCACCGCCTTTTCCACATTCCCACATTTAAAGTACATGCCTATCAAAGCGTTTGCCACATAAATATCATTCTTCACCTGGTTTTTATCCATGTAAGCCTTTACCCATTCCCCTACTTCTAGGGCACCCAAATGTGCACAGGCTGTGAGAATGCTCACCATGGTGAACTCGTCTGGTTTTATCTTTGCAGATTGCATCTCACGAAAAATCATCAGAACCTCTTTAAATTGGTTCAAGCGGAGGTACCCATCAATCATGGCCGTCCAAGAGACAGAATCTCTTTCAGGCATTTGATCAAAGTATTTTTGACCTAGATCAATTTGTCCAGAATTTGCAAACCCTGTCACAATAGCCGTCCAGGATATCACATCTCGCTTCTTCATATTTTGAAATATTCCAAGTGCCACAGCCATTGCCCCGCAAGCAGCATACAAGTCAATTAAAGCATTCTCCAATATCAAATTCGGCTCAACTTTTCCTCTTATTATATACTGATGATGAACCCGCTTGCCAGTATCAAGATCCTTCAATTTTGAGCAAGCTGATAACACTGAAACAAGTGTAACTGAAGTGGGTAGCAGTCCCCATTTCACCATTGCATTGAAAAGTTCAATGGATGCATCAAATCGCTTACTTCTGTTGTACGCAGAGATCATAGCATTCCATGCAACCACATTAGTTTTTGAGCTCATATCGAAAACCCCACGAGCAATATCAATTTGACCACAGAGAGAATACATACATATCAAAGCATTTTGGACAAACAAGTTGGAATCAAACCCAAACTTGCACACGTGAGCATGTATCAGTTCCCCGCACTGTAATGCAGTATCCCTTTTAAAAGCCTTGAGCAAGAATGGGAATGTGTAATTATCCGGCTTGACATTCTTTTCCCACATTTCTTTATACATCGAAACTGCATTTTTGGGACTGTTTATTCGGGAATAGCCCTTGATCATCATATTCCAAATGTAAAGATTTGGTTCCGGAATTGTGTCAAACACGTAGTGGGCGTAGTTCATACAGCCAGCGTTGTTAGTGCAACAGAATTCAATGATCTTAGAATGCACAATGGATCCAAAGCCTAGGCCATTTTGGATACTTTGCGAGTGGATTTGCTTGAGTTGGTCAATTGAACTGCAGTTTTCGAAGAGAGAGACTATTGGGTTGGTTTCTGGAGAGGAGTGAAGGTGGGTCACAGGAGAGATGTGGGTTTGAGATATAGAAGCCACAGCAGTAACCATTTTTCTCTTGAAGGATGAGTAAAGGAAGGGGTGTTGGGCAGAATTGAGAGTGGCATTCAGTTTGGAAGTGAGGAATTGGCTCAACATTTTAAGCTTTGGATTTGCATCTTTGAAGCATCAGGAGTGACATGACGAGCTATTTCTATCCCCCACTACTTGTCTGTGGAATTTTGATAGGACCTGGAACTGAAATTGAGTTCAAATAAAAGGAGTACGAAAATCATTTTCTTTTTTCATTTTCATTCACAAATACCCCCCACGATCCCATTGCTAACCGCGCACATCGGGTGTCACGTTATGGTAGAGTGGCCGAGCGTTTGTCTTTAAGAAAAGTTCACATCTCCCCATGTGTCGACAGTTGTACGTTCGGATGGCTCAACCCACACGTGTGTGCATCCGAAAGTGGGCTCATAGCACACCGTGCGGCTCGTCAAGCTTTCGGTCCGGCCCATGATTGCTTCGATAAGACTGGTCCAAGACAGATGAAGAAGAAAGGCTGAGACTTGAATGATCCCTCAGTCCGGCAGACCACCCAGAAGTAGACTGGGCCGACGGGGGTAAAATGCCACCAGCCCAACACCATGTGAGCCTGGCCTACTACAGAGATTTTTATCTTTTGCTAATGGAACTACTTGAACTGTTAACAAAAAAATAAAAGAGATTATTTTCACGACTTGAACCGTGAGCGATTGGATTATAATAACCTCACCATTGCATATCAACAGTTGTTAATTATATATCATTACCTAGTACAAGATCTTCTTGCATCCGTTTCAATACACTCCCAGCCGTAAGACGTACTTCTGTACAATCCTGTCAAGATTTGTGTATTTTTAAAGTTCCACTATTCGATTGTATCTGAAGATTTGCACGCGTCTAGATTTTCATCACATCACATTGCGTGATTGATTGAGAGTTTCTTTTAGAGATAGACAATCCTTGAACGCGCTTTGACGAAACAATGTTGAAGCAAAGACCTAAGCATTTTCTACTTAATGTGCTGAGTTAAAGTCACCGGCACATGTTGCAGTAAAATTGTCACAGATTCTACCTTGTCTTGATACCTACTAAAAGAAGAGCAAAGCAGCAAACCCCAATACATACCAGTTATCTGGTCGATCTTTGTTAATACCTTCTACTAAAAAGACGATGGAAAGGATTCACCGCAAAATTCACATCATTAATCAAAAACTTGAAATTCAACAGCAAAGTAAAAGGAAAGGTGGTATGGTGACAAGTTGAGCAAGAAGACTAAACGAGCTAAAAAAATAACAACGCAGATTTGAATGAACAGCCACCAGTATCTTGCACAGGTCCTGCCACTGTCAGTCACTGCAAATTATGTGCCACAGTCAAAGCCTCCAAGGGACTTAGCTTCCGTACTTGCATTGCTCCAGTGTGATCTTAACCCAAGCTAATTGCATCCCATATACCTTCAACTTTTCTCTCTCTCTCCTCCTCTCTCTCTCACACAGACACAGAACAGTTCTCAATCGGAAACAAACTCAGTTCTTTGATATCAAAGCAGTGGTCCATATGGAATAAATGCTACTGGGGGCCATTGGCACCACCTACGGGTTGATTGTCAATTCTGATCATTGAACATGAGATCGTTGATTTGGTTGATGCCAATATCAGATAAGGGCTCAATTGGCTGCTCATCACCTTCTTCCGAAGGCTGAAAGCTCGAAGGTTCTCTACTGTAATCATCTGCAGAATAAAGCAGCACCAAGTTGTAATGACAATACCGTACAAAGTAAATAACAAGTTGAAAACCATTTCCTGCTTCATGGCTTTAGTGCATTTAACAATTTTTTGCCTTGAAACGAATTTTTTCCAGTTACGGATTTGATCTTGAAATTGAAGGAATACCTTGCCAAAGTTTAGAAAAACTGAAATTAACATGAAGGCCTGTTAAGGCTTACCGAAGATTGTGTTCAAGGAAGTTGGGGGAGGGGTCACCATGAAATTGAGCCCAATGTAGAATCCGATAGCTAACACGATAGTAACCATAGTGTAAGTTGGCACTGCCAGTGCCCAATACCTGAAAGGTAATAACTAGGTGATAGAGTGTAACAAGATTATAAATGAACTCCACAGCTTGTGGATCACATAGTTCCAATCTTTTTGAGTTGGTTCTGAACCTGCCTAAAGAGTGAATTTGACATTCTAAAAGTCTCATCGCATTTCTTTTGTTTGTCTAGCAAACTCATCAGAGCTTCAGAATGGCTAAATTTATATAATTGCACATCCACAACAGGAAGTATTT
>JABCMJ010004863.1:0-12394 GCA_014822125.1 Arbutus unedo | reverse complement strand
CTCTGCCCTTTCCATTCTCCTGCCAAACGCATGGCGAGAAGCAGTATTTTCTCTCAGCATTTCGAACCAAAGTTGTATATATATTATACCCTATATATGTAAGGTACAAGGTCGCATGATCATAATGCGACCTTACTATTTACTGTACAAGGTCGCGGGTTGTGTACGCGATTTTTGGTACAGCGTGGCGATCCAGTTGGCGTAGGTCGCATACATACCATGCGACATAGAGTAGTTTTATAATTTGTTCTCGAACTAACGTATTTTGCTGATTTGTTTTCGTTTTTGTATTACATTTATATTTTCCTCTATATATACATCTCCTATATAATATACATGTGAAAAATAAAAAAATAACCCAACAGTTTTTTTTGAAAGGGAAAGAAATGTATTGTTAGAGAAAGAACTAGTACAATAGAGGAGGCTATGCTCTTAGTTGTTGGCAAGAATCCAACCACAGAAGGGGAAAGCGGAACGCTAACTTCATCAGTATGAAAAAAACGAATAAAAAAGACGATAATATTAGTACTATTTAATTAATTTAGGCGAAAGGAGAATGCAGTTTAATTTTGCGTATTATATGATAAGCTTTCTCATGTACGAGCAAAACCGGCGTTAATTATTTGAGCTCAACTGGAGCTCGAACTAAAGCTCAGGTTCAATTAATGTTGTACGAGCCAAGCTCGGAAACTCAGAAGCTTGGCTCGGTTGCAGCCCTTTGCACAGATCATGAATAAGACTTGGCTGAAACTTAACAGAGAGCTATAATTCATATAAATTTGTGGTTGTTATAAACTGTTTGTGAAATATTCGTAGGTGAAATTACAGGGGGAATTTGATTGTGCTGGAAGAATATGACTTGCAGACTCGTCCTAATTATTGATGAATTGTTCGCTGGTGTAGATTGCAAGGCAACATGGTGGATTGAGATCTGGTAGGAGGAGATGAAGCACGAGTGTTACGAGTTCATCTCGCGAAAGTAATATGAACCTATCTAGTTATGTGAGAAATCAATGAATCCAACTCCATTCGAGAAACACCACCTTCCTCCACCGCCAGCCTGGTGGCAGCACCCAGCTCCTCAGCCCTCTTCCTTATCTCTTCTCCTTCTTTCGATGTGATTAGCTTCTTGATAGCTTCTGCAATGGTCGACGAAGTCACTGTTTCCTCTCTTTGTTTCCATGTGCTAACTGCAAGACCAACCTTCAATATGTCTGTAGCCAAAAAAGCATTCTTGGGTTGGTCAGAATGCATCGGCCAGGCCGCTATGGGAACTCCCATGGTTATACTCTCCAAGCATGAATTCCATCCGCAGTGACTCATGAACCCGCCTGTTGATGGGTGCCCCAAAATCTCCACTTGAGGTGCCCAATCCCTCACAACCATTCCAACTTCCTTCACCCTCTCTTCAAACCCTTCTGGCAGTTTCTGTATCTCCGCCTCCCCTCCAAATATGTCTACTTTATCAGCATCTCTGAAAATCCAGATGAACTTTTGGTCGCTCTGTTCTAACCCAATTGCGAGCTCTTTGATCTCTTCATCAGTCATTGAAGTAGTGGTTCCAAACGAAACATATAAGACGGATTGTGGTGCTTGTTTGTCAAGCCACTCCAAGCATTTGTGTCGTTGGATATTTGAGTTACTGCTATCATACACTGTTCCCAGATTCAATGGGCCAATCGCCCATTTCAGTGTGTTCGTATGAATCTTGTCCTCTGCTTTCAAATCAATGTATTTACCTTCGATTGGTCTGCACGAGTTATAGATATATCGAGTTGTAAATTTCAGGAAATCAGATTGAATGGCTATGAAATTCAGGAATTCAACGCTGTAGCATCCTTCGAAAGATGGTAGCCCTACGGGTGGTGGTTCTTCGAGGAAAGGTTTTCCCTCCAATTGCCAGTCGTCAAAGAAATAAGAAAAGGCACAAGTTGGGGCAAAAGCGTATGTTTCAGCGTTAGGAACATTAGTTACGTCCTGTACCGCATAAGCCATCAGGACATCGTGGATGACGACAACTCTTCTCGCGGTGGCAGAGATTCTTTGGAGCAGCGCCCCTATGGGATGGCGGAGGTGGATAGAAGATTCGATTGAGGGATGGAGGTGGGTTGGAAATCTGGAGGAGGGATTTGGGGTGGGAGGAGGAGAGAGGAAAGCTGGGGTGGGGAATTCGTGGAAATTGATTTGTGAATTTTGGAGGTGGGTTGTGTTATTGAACCGGAGTTTGGCCTGACGGAGGTGGGTGGCGGAGGTGGCATAGTAGAGTGGGATGTTGTGGGAGGAGATGAGGCAGGACAGGTGGAGGAGCTGGTTGAGATGGCTTTGGCATGGAAATGGAACCACTATTACCACCACTTCAGCTTGTTTGGAGGTACTACTGAGGTCATGGCTTAGTGTTTTGTTGTTAACGTCCATGGGGCTATCTCTCTCTCTCTCTCTCTCTTCCTCCTGCTACTGCTACTGGTTGTAGTATCAGTTTTCTTATTCTCAGAGCAACAACGAGTCCTTAAAAAGGACAGGGAAGAATCATGATGTCCATTGAATTCTGTTGTTTTATAAAATGAGGTCCTACTTTGTCGTCATGTTTTTTTGGAATATTGAAGCCCAAGTTGCTGATATCTCTGTGCATAGGAATAGGAACGGAGCGGATCAATGCCGGATTTGTCCATCTCTGTTTTCGAACCCTAAATTCAGAATTTGTCTCCATCCTCGTCCGGTTCTCCAAACGGGGATGAATTCGATATTCCATCCCCGCCCCGGCTTGTTTTTTTAATAAAAAATTAATTACCCGTTATATGATGCTCATAAGGACATATTGAAATTATTAACCAAGTTATACGAAACAAATAAGGAAGAACCCAGAGAGGGCCGACTAAGAACAAGAATGAAGAAAAACTAATTACACGGACAAAACTAAAAATAAAATAAAATAAGATAAAATACTGTATTTGATAATTATTTAAAAACGGGGCGGCGGAGGTAGTCAGATTTGCATCAAACCAAGATTTGTCAGAGAGAGTATTCTAGCACGTGCCATGGAATCGGAGGAGTTTTCAAAAGGGATGTTCTTCTGGGCTCGCGAGTGAAAATTACAGATGCCAAATGGTTTTGACGTATATGTGAATGGTTGGAGGAGAATCCTGTGGTCGTTTGGTTGACCTCACATTCCTTGAACTTATGCTGGTATGGACAATGACATTTGTTTTGAGGCGGCTGCTACAGAGGAATAGTAGTTGAATCAACAGAACAATTAGTATGGAATCCTGTTAAGAAAAAACCCAAAAACAGACAAAGAAATAAAGTGTCTTCCACAATGGTTGTGATGTTTTGAGGGAGGGTACTGTTGTTTTTGCGATGTTCTGGTTTGCCTAAGCAAAAGAAATCTCATATCAGCAAACTTGAGAGGCTGTTAAAAAGTTGGTTATCCCTTTCTAAGCCTGCTGCTTTCCAATTTCACACTTGCTCTGCCACTTGGTCCTTTAAGGAGACTTTGGGAAACTTGATTTTGTTCACCTTTAGGTGGATATTATTCTCTTTCTTATTTTTTTTCTTATTGATTGAAAGAAAGTGAGTTAATCATATTCTTATTAAAAAAATATATTGTGCAAAAATCTTATTCTTACCACATGAGGTCAATACTTCATCTAGTGGCCTTGTTGTCTGTTGATCATGCTGTGGAACCAAAGAACCCCAATTGCTGAACAAGCTTCACTAGTCAAAGATAAATGGGAGGTTGGCAATTGCCCGTCAGAGTGCTGGCTGTGCAGCTTATATGATTATCCAATTTCCCCTTCATTTTGTCTTGGGTCATGATCGGTGGATGTAAAATGTGAATTCTTAAAGGTTATTATATTCGTCAGTTATGCGAGTTGTATGTGGAGTTCTTAGTTCTGAAATCATCCATCCCGTTTCCAAATGAGGTGGAAAAAGGAATAAATCGGACTAAATTATCATCCCTATCTGTGTATTGAGTGACAAAATTAATTATATTTTAAATTTAAACTTTGTTGGTAAATGAGATCCTACACTGCGGTCATGGGAAGCTATCCGAATTTAATTTGAACTTCTAGAAGTAAATTATATTTTATGCGCATTTAGTCTTTGTTGGACCGCAGTGTATTGATTTTCAAAAGCATCAAACTTGCTGGCGGTGAGATGGCAGACTTGGCATTTTAATTGAAGGGAAACAGGAGTTCTGTTAGAACTTATGTCTCCTGTGTAGCGGGACCCAACGATTTGTGGGTGCAAGGGCGAAGCCTCCTGTGGTATGATACAATCTAATTCTATTAGAGTTAGACTGTATGACCTAATTAAATTTATATTTTAATTAGAGTTGGTTTACCTAATTAGAATCAGACTAGGATTGGAATAGAGTATATCTATAAATGCTCTTTATTGTATAATCCTAGGGATCGTATCAAATAACAAATTTCGCTTCGCTTCTATAGACGTACCCGATTTTGGAGAACCACGTAAATCTTGTGTTAATTTTTTTACAATTTCATATTTAATATTATGTGTGTGACTGAGTGATTGCACTAAATATTATACTAAGCATGATGATTTCAAGAGGAGTTTAGATGGTAAATAGTTCTTTTGACTACCGGATTATCCCTATTTGGTCTGGCTAAATTAATGGCATTTTGACTTAATTTTGAAAAATAAATCAGCCCCATTTGGCTCAAATTAAGAGACCTCAACTTGTTTTCCAAAGGCTTCTTTCTTTTCACACGGCTCATTTTGTGCTGGCCATAATACCTCTCAACTTGTGCTTAAAATAAAATTATTTTTTTTTGCTTCGTGCACACACCTTCTTGTCAAAATTTTAAAATTTGCGGTTAATCTTGAAATATTCTTTTAAGTTAACAATGAATTTTTTGAAAAATAAAATCCAACTTACACAACTGAAAGGGGTTTAAATGAGCAGTGACGGTCGCTTTTTTTAATGCGGCGGCGGTGGTAAAATAGACATATTTTTTTATTTTTATTTTTACTTTTTCTACCGCAGCATTAAAAAAAGCGATCGACACCGCTCATTTGAACCCTTTTCAGTCGTGTTCTCTAAATTTTACTTTCGAAATTTTTTTAAAAATTCACCATTGACTTAAAAGAATATTTTGAGATTAATTACAAACTCAAAATTTTAAATAAAATTTTGTTAAAAAGGTATGTGCACAAAGCATACACAAAAAAAAATATTTTAAGCACAAAATTGTGACCACATAAAAAAATCACACCTGAAAATATTCCCCTTTCGAACATAGTTTTTTCAATTCTATATGACAAAAAAAATGATGACGAATTAATGATGACAAAGAAAATGAAAACTTTCTTTACTAAAACGAATTTGATGGAAAAAAAAACAAAAAACAAAATATGTTTACAAAAATAAAAAAAATAATGATGACAAAAAAAAAACTCCGTCAAATTAAAAAAAAAAAACGAGAACATCGTACGTCATTCCAACATTTAAACAATACGTATTTGATGAACACTTTCACTCGAATATTTAAGGGTACTTTAGCCATTCTCATACATAAGTCAAACAACTCATACTATTAATTGTAGTCAACATAATCTATAAATAATTTAGTCCAAACAGTTTGGGCTAGATTATGTTCTACTAAGACCAACATAATCCAATAATCCAATAAGTCAATAATTACTATAGGCCAAATGAACCGGTGTAGAATCTCAGACACCTCATTTGAAAAGAAATTTTTACCATTTTTTTAATTTTATTACTTTTCACGTTGTGGAATCCATAAATATAATGTCCGGCTATTCAATTTTTTCGTGCATTTTTTACGAAATGGACCTGCAATATTATTTTTTGATCAGCATGGACCTGCAATATTTAAATGCCTAGTCAATCAAATCTTTTAATGCATTCTTTATATATGTATAAAAGAATATTCTATCTGAACCATTAAAACTAACGGCTAATATTAAAACACATTCTCTCATTCCTTTCTTCTATTAACAGATTCCTCATTAACTAGCCTAATATTTTCCTCTCATCTCGATCTAGACGATTCGCTATCACCGTTATCACCACCTCGCCATTACCATATCTTCTTTCCTCCATAGGATCGTCTATTGTTTCTTATTCTCTTCAATTTTAATTTGTACTTTCCGTTTCTTGATGAGACTTGATGCATTTTATCCTACTTGAAGCAATGGACGACGACGACTGTCAAAATCTCTTTCGAATTTTAGTTTTATACATTTACTGTTGCTATAAAGATGACCCATTTTTTTTTGTTTTTTGTTTTTTTTTTGGCCTTTAAAATTTTGTTCAACGCTTAATTTAGTTTATTGTTGTGTGCCAATTGTTTGAGTATTCGAATTGAAATGAAGTGTTGCAGTCCTTTTGTGAGGCGTTGGCCTCATGAAATAAGAGTCTCCAGATGGGATAACAAGGACTATGAACTCTTCCCAATAAAAAAGTACATTACACTAATATATTATCCAATTTCTTCGAAAATTAAATAATTCAATTAAAATTTTATTTTATTTTAAGACAAAATTTAAATAAAAATATCCCCAATTATTATTATTCTAATTTAAACCAAAGTTAAAACCAAAAGTAAGAGTGCATAACCAAAGTGACCAAATTATCTCTCGGGTTTACATTTATTTCATAACATAAAAATAAATAAATATCAGAGCACTAAACTAAGGGTATGACATCCAGGCGAACAACTCCTCTCCATCGATACCCAGCACTTACTGCGCGGGTTGCTCCTCCGTCTGCTCATCTCCATCTGGTAGGAAACACCAGGGGCAGAGAAGTTGCACTGATGAGTAATGAAACTCAGTAGATAAAATTACCCGAAAAATCAAACCCACAGGTGATACAACACATAATAGATATGAATGGTAGATAGGTGTGATAACAATCATGGAATAAAACCTAACAGTAAATATGAAGCAAAGAAGAACACTAACACCTTCGTAAGTTTCGTTAAGTCCTTTAGTGTTTATAGGTACATCGTGAAGTATATCATATCCTCCCTTAGATACTAGCATAGGGCCCTTAGTTAGCACTGACCAGTCCTTGCCTACCCGAGAGCCATAATTCCAATCATAACACGACAAAGCAAGAATCTTCTACCGTTCTCTCAAGTCAATACCTACCTCACCCTATCTAAATCCCACGAACATGTCACTAGGTCCAGTCTCGACGTACTTTAGTCACTTCTCCTAATAAACTCAAAGACGCGCATAACTCTAGCCGTCATTTCCTTGGGATTCGGAGATGTCTTCGCAGATGTCCCCGAAGTCACCCTCTACAGTCTCTAACTCCTCCTAGTAGGGGCTGTTAAATCAACATATCAATTCGAATCTCAAATCACAATATCATGCCACACCAGACCAACCACATTAGCTTTTTCATTTTCTACCACAAGTTTTCACGTGTTCTTTACTTTATAACGCATATTCAATACCCTCCGTTGCCTTATTTAGGTGCCGTTCGAACTAGTGTCACTAACGTGAATCTCAGTTTCCCCAAAGTAACCACAATCATAAATAAGTCATGATGAAAATTGTTAAACTCTACCAACATCATAATGGTTACAATATCATCCATAAACCTCGGGTAGCACAACCACTGAACCTATAACAACCACATCAGTACCATTACCATAAGATCAACGTATCTCATAATCACAACATAAGTCATGCTTCAAAGTTCTACCAATCCACTTTACAATTCGCACATACAACTCATGGAATATCATTATACATGATGACTACGTGTGGATACATGTGCACCATGTAAAAATAGAGTTCAAATAGTCTGTAAATCAGTATCTAATAGTGTAGAACATGATTAAGAAACAACATTGAACAACTAGCCAAACTACTTGTTTTTCAACAGGTCATTTGAGCGGCTTAGAGCTCGCTTGAGCGAGTCTTCTTCTTCCCCAAATTCACAAAAACTGCGTTCGTTCGATAAAAATTACATATGATTAGAGCATAACCTTCTCAACTTAGCTACTGGAAAACATAACATACAAACCTAACGTGCTTTGCCCTAAATCAATTCGAGCGTATGAACGACAGAATACATGAAATTGAAGGTTTTAATCGAAAACAATAAGAACAAAACCCTAACATGCATAATCGGTTTAATCATGCTCAAACCTTGAAATTAACAACAGAATCTAAAACATAAGGTTGGTAGATAACTAAACCTACCTCGATCCGAAGATTAAAGCTAAAAAAAAAAACTCGAATTTGTTGGAATTAAAATGGTTAGGAAATTCCTCCGAAGAACTTCTCAAGAACACTCAAAACCCTCTCAAAAGCTCTCTAGAGTTTTGATTTCATAGGTGTAAAATGAAAATCAACATCCCCTGCTGATTAAATAGAGATTAGAGTCATAATCGTGAATAAACACGGCCATCAACACACGTCCGAAATGATTTCCCCTCATCAAATCTGCCATAACTCTAGATCTGCAGTTTTAGAATTCCAAGAGACCGCTCGAGCAGCCTCTAGAGAAAAATTTGATTTTTTTTATTTCAAAATTTAAAACAATAACAATTGAATCTAATTAATCAAATAATAAAATAATAACAATTAATTAATTATTAAATGATTTATATTAATTAAAATGAATTTCAAAATTTTAGGGTTATTACTAGAACATTATGGGAATATATTGATCTTTTAGGCCTCAAAGGATAACACAATTTCACAAGCTACATTGTCCCACCGCACACAGCGAGAACGAGAAAGAAATGAAAAAACACGCCTGATGTACTAATCAGGACAACGCTTGCAGAGAGAGCAGGATCGAGCGCTGACATGTATCCACCGACGATAACCTAGCTACACTTCCGATTCAAGACCTACCCTTCGCGCTAATGTGAAGCAAGGAAAAGATGCAACTCCAAATCTCGAAAAGCGCCAAATGGTTACGCATTCTTATGTATGTTCATTATCTCTGGGTTGATTTCATCTTTACTTCCACAAAATGAAAGGTAATATCAATATTTTTCATCCTTTCAACAAATGAACTTAAATTTACCATTCAACATCACAACATTGTGCTTAAGTTTATAATCTTTTAAAATTAAAGCAAGGTCAATATTTGTAGGTTTACTCCCTCAAATCAACATCGTGAAGAGAATTCATGTAGTGATTGATGAGTTGGATCATATGCCTATGAACTTGGAGGTTAATCCTAGAGTTGGCTTAAATCCATGTCCGCATTTCCTTGCTAATATATATGGATACGTTGTGTCCTTCTTGTTCCGCTTTACGTTGAATGGATGAAAGATTAGCAAGATCATTTAAAAAACATTCCTTTTTTGGGACCTACTTTTGCAAGGAAAGGTTAGGCTACACCCTCTCCAGCAATTCAAGCGTTGTCCGAGTGATCTCCATTGGACTATGTTATTTTAGAAAACGAGATCATCTAAAAAACATCCCTTGTTTTATTTGGAATATTGAAGCACAAGTTGTAGATATCTTTGTGCATTGAGTGACAAAACTGATGTGTTCATAACAAGTTATATTTGATATAATTTAGTCTTTGTTAGACAGCAGTGAATTTATTTTAAAAAACATCAAACTTTCAGGCAGTGAGATGGCAGACTTGGGTATTTTGATTAAAGACAAACAGGAGCTCAAAATATTTATGCCCAGGAGGATGTGGAGCAGTTTCGATGGAATAGGGAAGGTTAGAAACAAGTGACGAGTGAATAGGACTAAGGTGTGTTTTATTTTGTATGTTCTATCTGTAGATGATGCTTATATTTCCTTAATTGGACACAGATGCCAATATAATTGAGATGTATAATTCTTGTTATAAATTGTACTTTTTTCTATCCTTCTAGATGCACCCACTATTCAATGATTAATAAAAAATTTACTTTGGCCAGATTATAAAAAACAAAAGCAGTACTGGCTTCCGTTTTTAAATAGTTCGTTTGACTACCAAATTATATAAAAGATTGTAGGTGGGATCTCCGAAACCTCATGTGAAAAGAAAATTTTACTATTTCTTGGTTCCGATACTTTTTACGTTATCGAATCTATATATATAATGCGTCGCTAATCAATTTTTTTATGCATGCCTAGCCAATTGAATCTTTTTATGCATTATTTAATCCAAAAAATAGAGTTTACGTATCTTCGTGATACTCATAATAAGAAAATTACCACGATGGGCGTACATTCTTGAACAACTAACCAGTCAATCTTTTCATGTAATTTTTAATCAAGAAAATAAAAGTAGCTAATAAAAATTAGATAGAGAAGATTTAAATTTTGAGGGAGCCCTAAACCAAGACACAGTCCATTTGCGCGCTCTCTCTCTCCCCGCTAAACATCCTTGAGTTTTTTTGCACTTTTTCCAGTCTATTATTGGGTTAATTACCAAACAAAATATTTCTTTCAAAGCTTTCCTACATAAAGGATTGAAAACTTCTATGCAAACTTAATGAACTTTAGTTTACTCCTTGTTTGATTAGGAAAGGGTAGCTCTGTTTAATAAAACGACATCGTTTTGGCATACAAAAGACTGCTCGAATAATGTTTTGTGCGCTAAAAATAATTTTGACACACATTACATCTTGTTATCCACTGTGTACAATAGAGCTCCCCAAGTCCATTTGATCAAATGGGACTGGACTGATATAACATAAATAATTTATCTAACTAACAATGATAAATATGCTAGGAAATCGAATGAACAATGTTCAATCCTATAACGCTCCTTACGGATCTTGGAAATAATGAATCACTAAACGAAAAACAAAACAATTGTACGTGGGTAATAGAAACAGAAATGAGACACAAGATATACGTGAAAAATCTCAACGCGAGAAAAAATCATGGAAGGTACACCAGTTCACTATGAATTGAATAAGGGAATACAAATCTTTTCATAATCTCTCTGAGATGTGTTTTCTTTTGCCTCTCTCTGAAAACTTAATTAATCTTAATCGCCTTAGGAAACCTCCCAAAGGGTATTTATATAAACTAATACCCTAATCCTATTATAACCATAATTGAATTAGGTAACAAAAATGCGCATCTCGAGGCAACCAGTGTCCAGTCAGACTTGACCACTGTCCGGACAGCCTGACCATCGTCCAAACAGATTTTTCAATAGTCGGGCGTCCGAATGGACATCACTCCCGTCTGGATAGGAAAAACAGAAAGTGGGGGGAGGCTTGGTGGGGCTTCACTCCTAACAATCTCCCACTTGAAGATCATCATAGCTCCAACAAACAACCCAGCTGTAAATCCGAACCTCAATCATTCTTGGACATAATCATTTGACCCCTTTTGGTGTCACTCCAGGTTTATCATCTTCTCAAGCATGAAGGCCAACTGAAGTTGAGCACAATTTTAGTTTTTCAATTGTAATCGCCTTAGTCAACATATCTGTCGAATTTTTACCCCAAAAATCTTCTCAAGTAACAAAATTCCCATCCTCCAAAAGCGAACGGATAAAGTGGTATCTTAAATCAATGTGATTCGTCTTGGCATGAAACATTGAATTCTTGGCAAGGTGTATAGCACTCTGACTGTCATTGTCTGCTTCAAACCCAACTCCTCTAAGAAGCCCTTCAACAAAATTATCTCCTTTGCATTCTCAGTCATGGTCACATTCAACTTCTATCGTGGATAATGTCGCTAAGTTCTGTAGATGTGAAACCCAACTCACCACTGTTGAACCAATCGTGTAGACATAATTTGTGGTGCTTCGTCGCGTATCTTGATCACCAGCAAAGTCTGCATCCATATATTCTTTCACTGTCAGCTTTTCTCTCTCAAAATAAAGTGACAAATCAGTGGAATCGCATAATCCACTTTACTGCTTCCCAATGTTGTTTTTCCGGATTGCTAGCAAACCTGCTCTCAACTTTCACTGCATGGGCAATATCCGATCTCATACTCACCATCGCATACATCAAGCTATCAATGGCTGAGGCATACGGAACCTTGGCCATATACTCCTTTTCTGCATCTGTCTTGGGTGATTGCTTTTGAGAAAGTTTGAAATGACTTTCCAAGGGTGGGCTAACTACCTTAGCACTCTACTTATTGAACCTCTTTAGAACATACTCAATATACTCAGATTAACTCAACCGCAAGGTTCCCTGAGCCCTATCCCTGTTGATTCTCATCCTAAGTATCTGCTTCGTTGCACCCAAATCTTTTATAGCAAACTCCTTTGCCAACTGTTGCTTCAATCTGTTGATCTGTTTAACACAGTAACCTACTACAAGCATATCATCTACGTAGAGTAATAAAACAATGTAGTTGGACTGAAACCTCTTGAAGTAAGAATAGTGATATGTGTCACACCCCAAAATAGAGGACGTGACCAGCCGTGAACCGCAAGGCCTCAACTTGCGAAACACGCAGC
>JABCMJ010004858.1:0-19302 GCA_014822125.1 Arbutus unedo | reverse complement strand
CATCACACCCAATCACTATTTTTTTTAACCCAAAGTTAAAAAAAACCACATTAAATATACTTTTCTTTTACTATAATTAATTTAATAAATGCGGGTTCTTACACGATCTATCGCGTTTCTTTCAAAACGGCCTCTGTGCCGAGGAGTCACGTTGTTACCAAAATGCCCTTTGGGTCAAAAAGTTGTGTTTCCGGTGAGAAAATCGATTTCGAGACTCAATTAACGGAAAAGTCCGGTGTCGTGCAAGGTCTCGAAGCCGATCTATCGCATTTCTTTCAATATTGCCTCAGGGCCGAGGATTCACGTTTTTAACGAAACGTCCTCCGGGTCAAAAAGTCGCATTTTCGGGGACTGTCTCAAATTTTTTCGACTTAATTCATGGAAAGTTAGTTTTTGTGAGACTTTCGAGACCGATCTATCGCATTTCTTTCGAAACGGCATCTAGGCCGTGGGGTAGCATTTTTACTGAAATGCCCTCCGCATTAAAAAGTCAAGTTTTTTGGGACATTATTGAATTGTTTTTTACTCAATTCACGGAACGTCCTGTTTCGCGTGAGATCTCGTGACTAATCTATCACGTTTCTTTCGAAACGGCCTCTGGGCCCTAGGAGTAGTATTTTAACCAAAATGCCCTCTAGGTTAAAAAGTCACATTTTTTGGGACGGACTCATTTCGAGACTTAATTCACGAAGAGTCCAATTTTGTGCAAGATATTGAGATAGATATATCGGCCTTCGGTCCGAGGAGTCGCGTTTTTATAAAAATGACTTCGGGTCAAAAAGTCGTGTTTCGCGGATGGTCTCAATTTTTTTCAACATAATTCATGAAACGTCCGGTTTCGTGCGAGATCTTGAGCCCGTTCTTTTGTGTTTTTTCGTAAATGGCATTAGGTTCGAGGAGTCACATTTTTGCCAAAGCGCCCTTCAGGTTGAAAAGTCGTGTTTAGGGGACGATCTCTAATTTTTTTGACATAATTCATGAATCGTCCAGTTTCATGCGAGATATCTAGACAGATCTTTTGCGTTTGTTGCGAAACGACCTCTGGGCCAAAGAGTTGCGTTTAGCCCAAAATGGCCTCTGGGTTAAAAAGCTGTGTTTTTTAGTACGATGTTGCATTTCAAAACTCAATTCACGGAATGTCCAATTTCGTACGAGATCTCGAGATTGATCTATCACATTTCTTCTAAAATGGCCTTCGGGCTAAGAAGTTGCATTTTTTACCGAAATGCCCTCAGGGTCAAAAAATTATATTTTCGGATATGATGTAGAATTTTTTCAACTCAATTCACGGAACGTCCGACTTTGCTCGAGATCTCGACACTGATCTATTGCGTTTCTTCCAAAATGGCCTCCGAGTCAATGATTCGCGTTATTAGCGAAATAACTTCCTGGTCAAAAAGTGGCATTTTCAGGGACGGACTCAAATTTCGGGATTCAATTCACGGAAAGTACAATTTTTTGCGAGATCTTGCAACTGATCTGTCGCGTTTCTTTCGAAATGGCCTTCAGGCTGAGGAGTTGCATTTTTATCGAAATGCCCTTTGGTCAAACAGAAGCATTTTCGGCAGCAATCTCGAATCACGAGAATCAATTCATAGGATGTCTAGTTTTGCGCGAGACCTCGAAACGCATCTATCACGTTTCTTCTGAAATGGCCTTTGGGTTGAAGAGTCGCGTTTTTACCTAAACGCCCTCTGGGTCGAAAAGTAGCATTTTCGGAGACGGTCTCAATTTTTGAAAGTCAATTAATGAAATGTCCAATTTTGGGCGAGATCTCAGGACTGGTTTATAGTGTTTGTTCTAAAATGACCTCTAGGCTGAGAAGTCGCATTTTTACCGAAGTACTCTCTGTGTCGGAAATTTGCATTTCTGGGGATGGTTTCGAATTTTTCCAACTCAATTCATGAAAGGTCTGGTTTCATGAGAGATCCCAAGACTGACCTATTGGCTTTTCTCCCAAAATGGCCTCTCGGCCTAGGAGTTTCGTCTTTACCGAAATTCCACCCAGGTTAAAAAGTTGCGTTTTGGGGTACGCTCTCGAATTTTTTTAACTCAATTCACGAAACGTCTAGTTTTGCTTGAGATCTTGAGGCCGATCTATTGCATTTTTTTCAAAACGGCCTGCGTGCCGGGGAGTCGCATTTTTACTGAAATGCTCTCCGGGTCAAAATGTCTCATTTTTGGAGATGGACTCAAATTTTTCCAACTCACGAAAAGTCATGTTTCGTGAGAGATCTCGAGATCAATCTACCATGTTTCTTCCAAAACGGCCTCCGGGCTGAGGTGTCACATTTTTATCGAAATGCCCTCCGAGTTATAAAGTCGCATTTTGGGGGACGTTCTTGAATTTTTTCGACTCAATTTATAGAACGTTAGGTTTCGCGCGAGATCTCGAAACCGATTTATCGTGTTTCTTCCGAAACGGCTTCCGGGCCAAGGAGTCACATTTTTATCAAAATGCTCTTCGGGTGAAAAACTTGGCTTTTCGGTGAGGGACTGGAATTTCAGCACTCAATTCATGAAAATTTCGATTTCGTGCGAGACCTCAAGGCTGATCTATCGCGTTTCTTCCGAAATGGACTCTAGACTGAGGATTCGCGTTTTTAAAGAAACGCCCTTCGGATCAAAAAGTTGTGTTTTTGGGGATGGTCTCAAATTTTTTCGACTAAATTCACGAAAAGTCAGGTTTCGCAAAAGATTTCGAGACTGATCTATTGCTTTTCTTCCAAAACGGGCTTTGTGCAGAGGAGTCACATTTTTACCAAAATGTCGTTTCAGTAAAAAAGTCAAGTGTTTAAGGAGGCACTTAAATTTCTTGATTCAATTCACGAAAGGTCTGATTTTGTGTGAGATCTCGAGGCCAATCTATCACGTTTCTTCCAAAACAGCCTCCGGTCAAAAAGTCGCATTTTCGGGGATGATCTCAAATTTTTTCGACTTAATTCACAGCAAGTCAGTTTTTGCAAGAGATCTTGAGACCGATCTATCGTGTTTTTTTCGAAATGGCCTCCTGGCCAACAAGTTGCATTTTTATTGAAATGCTCTCCGGGTCAAAAAGTCTCATTTTTTGGGACGGACTCAAATTTTGAGACTCAATTCACGAAAAGTCCGATTTGTTGCAAGATCTTGAGATCGATCTATCAGCCTCTGGGTCAAGGAGTCGCATTATTGCCGAAATGCCCTCTAGGTCAAAAAGTCGCGTCTTGAGGACGATCTCGAATTTTTTTGACAAAATTCACGAAACGTCTAGTTTCATGTGAAATCTCTAGATCGATCTTTCGCGTTTCTTGTAAAATAGCCTCTGGCTGAGGAGTCAAATTTTTACCAAAAACGCCATCCGGTTGAAAAGTTGCTTATTTGAGTACGGTGTCGCATTTTTTGACTCAATTTTGGATCGTCCAATTTCGTTCGAGGTCTCGAGATCGTTCTATCGCATTTCTTTTGAAATGCCCTTTGTGACGAAAAGAAGCATTTTCAGAGGCGGTCTCGAATTTCAAAACTCAATTTACAGAACATCTGATTTTGCGCAAGATCTTGAGACTGATCTATCGCTTTTCTTCTAAAATGGCCTCCGGCCTAAGAAGTCATGTTTTTACCGAAACGTCCTCTTGGTAAAAAAATAGCATTTTCGGTGACAGACTCGAATCACAAGACTTAGTTCACAGAATGTTCAATTTTGCACATGATCTTGAGATCGATGTATCATGTTTCTTTCGAAATGGCCTCTAGGCTGACGAGTCATGTTTTACCTAAACGCCCTCTGGATCGAGAAGTAGCATTTTCGGGGACAGTCTCAATTTTTTAAACTCAATTCATGGAAACTTTGATTTTACGTGAGATTGCAATACTGATCTATCGTGTTTCTTCTGAAACGGCCTCCAGGCTAAGAAATTGCATTTTTTGTGAAACCCCCACCGGGTAAAAAATTTGCATTTTTGAGGCCAATCTCGAATTTTTTCAACTCAATTCACGGACAGTCCAATTTCGCGAGAGATATCGAGACCAATCTATCACATTTCTTCCGAAACGGCCTTTGGGCCAATGAGACGCATTTTAACCGAAATGCCCTCCAGGGGAAAAAGTCGCATTTTGGGGGATGTTCTTGAATTTATTCTACTCAATTTATGGAACGTCAAGTTTAGCGCGAGATCTCGAGATTAATCTATTGCGTTTCTTCCGAGATGGCCTCCGGGCCAAGGAGTCAAAGTTTTACCGAAATGCCATTTGGATCAAAAAATGGCATTTTCGGGGACAGCGGCGCATTTTTTGACTCAATTCCATATCATCCGATTTTGTGCGGGATCCCTAGATAGATCTATCGCATTTTTTTTGAAACGGCCTCTAGGCTGAGGAGTCACATTTTTATCGAAACGCCCTCCGGGAGCACACCGAATTGCAACGAAAACGATATTTTTGGATTTGGGCATGTAATCTTGGCCATAGGGCCAGGCCTATTTATACTGCAGTTATCATGTAATTAGGATTACGAGTTTTCTACAGGATAACAGAGGAGAGGCGAGAAAAAACGCAAATTTTAGAGAGATTATGAGAAAATTTGTACTCTTGATTCGATTTTATAGTGAACTGGTGAGTCTCTCGTGCGTGATTTTTCTTCATGTTGAGGTTTTTCACGTATATCTTATGTCTTATATTTTTTTTCTGTTTTTCATTACGCGAGTGTTTGCTCGTTTCATTATGTGATTCATTATTTTTAAGATTCGGAAGGGTGTTGTTGGATTAAACGGTTGTTCAAAATTTCCTAACACCTCTATACCCAAAACAAATGCGCGCATGTCAAGGGCAGAAGAAAAAATATTGCTTATATCTTGAGTAGTTCTCTTGAGCGATCTATTCTAGACTTTATGATGTCAACTTTCTTCTATATATTCTCTTAGTCTGAGCTCCTATCAAGTTTCATTTCTTCTATATATTGTCATAAGAGTTTTGATACAACTACACATAATTTTGCCTGCACAAATACACGCACTTACATGATACATGGGTCGTCCCCGCACACACATTCCAAAAATTTATCTTCAAATTTGGATTGCAAGCTACAACTCACTTCCATTAAGCTAGAATCGCTAATTAGTTTTCCTGGCCAGCCATGCACTACTTGTGTTCGCGTTCTGAAAGTCACTGCTCTCTTTCAAGAGGATTCAGAACATGCCAAGCCTTTTAAAGTTGTTCGTCTTGCATCAAATTAAACTACATGCTCTAGGAGTCCCCTTAATTTCTTTGAATTTCATTCCTGCAAACGTACTTTCCAGACTAAAAAATATCTTAGTTACAATAATATTACTTGTTGGATATACACAACAGCTAGTAGCTCTCAATGTTAATCCCCAAATTTGGCCCAGTAGAGTGGATTGTCGTAGGTTTTCTTTCGTCGAAAGTAAAGCATTTTGAGTAGTATAACAATACGAATACAGATGTTCAAATACAAAAAAAATTTCAACTCGATTCACGAAATGTCTGGTTTCATGCGAGATCTCGAGACCGATCGTTCGTGTTTCTTGCAAAATGGCCTCCGGGCTGAGAGTCGCAATTTTATCGAAACACCATCTGGATCGAAAAGTCGCGTTATCGGTGACCGTGCTGCATTTTTTCGGCTCAATTCCGGATCGCTCGATTTCGTGCGAGATTTCGAGATCAATCTATCGTGTTACTTTCAAAATGGTGTCTGTGCTGAAAAGTCCCATTTTTTCCGAAACGCCGTCTGATTTGAAAATTAGGAATTTCGGAGACAACCTTGAATTTTGAAACTCAATTCACGAAATGTTCGGTTTCGCACGAGATCTCGAGACCGATCTATCGCGTTTTTTCTAAAACAACCTTTGAGTTGAGAAGTCGCGTTTTTTCCAAAATGCCCGTGCGGTCAAAAAGTCCATTTTCGGGGACGATTTCGAATTTCTTTGACTCATTTCAAAGAAGGTCCAATTCGCGAGAGATCTTGAGACCAAACTATCATGTTTCTTCCAAAACGGCCTCTGAGCCAAGGAGTCGCGTTTTTATCGAAATACCCTCCGGGTCAAAAAGTCGCATTTTTGGGGATGACCTTGAATATTTCTACTCAATTCACGAAAAGTCCGGTTTCGTGCCTGATCTCGAGATCGATCTATCGTGTTTCTTTTGAAACGGCCTTCAAGTCAAAAAGTCTTGTTTTCCTGGACGGTTTTGAATTTTTTTGACTCCATTCACGAAATACCCAGTTTTGCTTGAGATCTCGAGACCAATCTTTTGCATTTATTTCGAAACGGCCTCTGGGCTGAGGAGTCGCATTTTTTTTTAAACGCCCTCCAGGTCGAAAAGTCGCATTTTCGGAGTGGTCTCAAATTTTTTCGGGTCAATTTACGAAATCTTTGATTTTGCGAGAGATTCCGAGATCAATCTTTTGCGTTTCCTTTCGAAACAGCCTCTGGGCAGAGGAGTCACATTTTAACCGAAACGCCCTCCGGGTTGAAAAGTCACATTTTCGGGACGATCTTGAATTTTTTCAACTCAATTCATGAAACTTTTGGTTTTGCAGAGTTCCCCAAATCGATATATCACATTATTTCCGAAATGGTCTTCGGGCCGAGAAGTCGTATTTTTATCGAAACGCCCTCTGGGTCAAAAAGTCGCACTTTGGGGACAGTCTCGACTTTTTGAGACTCAATTCACGAAATATCTGGTTTTACGCAAGATCTTGAGACAGATCTTTCGAATTTCTTGTGAATGGCCTCTGGCTCAGGAGTCGCATTTTACCAAAACACCATCTGGGTCAAAAAGTCAAGTTTTCGGGGAAGGTGTCGCATTTTTTGACTCAATTCCAGATCAACCGATTTCATGCGAGATTTGAAAACCAATCTATTGTGTTTCTTCCGAAATGGTCTCTGGCCGGAGAGTTGCGTTTTTACTGAAATGCACTCTAGATTGAAAAGTTGTATTTTCTGGGACGGTCTCAAATTTGAAAACTCAATTCACAAAATGTCTAATTTTGAGCAAGATCTTGAGAATGATCTATCGTGTTTTTTCTAAAACGACCTCCAAGCTGAGAAGTTGCGTTCATACCGAAACGCCCTATGGGTCAAAATGTCGCATTTTCGAGACTCAACTCATGAAAAGTCCAATTTCGCGGGAAATCCTGAGATCGATCTTTCACGGGAGATCACGAGGTCGATCTTTCGCATTTCTTCCAGAACGACCTCCAAGCTGAGGAGTCGTGTTTTTAAAGAAATGCCCTCCGAGTTGAAAAGTCATGTTTTAGGGACGGTCTCGAATGTTTGTGACACAATTCACAAAACGTCTGGTTTCACACGAGATCTCTTGACCGATTTTTCGTGTTTCTAGCAAAATAGCCGTGGGGCCGAGGGGTCGCATTTTTACCAAATTGCCATCTAGGTCGAAATGTTGCATTTTTTAGTACGGTGTCGCATTTTTTTGACCCAATTTTGGATCATCGGATTTTCTATGAGATTTCGAGACCGATCTATCGACTTTCTTCTGAAACGATCTCGAATCTCGAGACTCAACTCACAGAATGTCTGGTTTTTTGCATGATCTCAAGACTGATCTATCATGTTTCTTTCATAATGGCCTTTGGCCCGAAGACTCGCATTTTTACCAAAACATCAATAAAAAAGAAGCATTTTCGGGGACGGTCTCGATTGTTAAAACTCAATTCACGAAACATCTAGTTTCGCGCGAGATCTCAAAACGAATCTATCGCGTTTCTTCTAAATTGGCCTCCAGGCTGAGAAGTCGCGTTTTTATCGAAACGCTCATGAGGTCAAAATTTTGCATTTTCTGGCACGGTCTCAAATTTTTTCGACTCAACTCATGAAAAGTCCAGTTTCGTGAGAGATCTCTACACCGATCTATGGTGTTTCTGCCAACATAACCTTTGGGTCGAGGAGTTACATTCACAGATCATCCGATTTTGTGTGAGATCTCGAGACCAATCTATCGTGTTCCTTTGCCAAACGGTCTCCGGGCCAAAAAGTAGCATTTTCGGGGACAGTCTCGAATTTTGAAACTCAATTCACAAAACGTTCAATTTCGTGCAAGATCTCGAGACTGATGTATCACGTTTCTTCTAAAATGGCCCACGGACAAAGAAGTTGAGTTTTTGACGAAACGCCCTCCACGTCAAAAATTTGCATTTTCAGGAAGCATCTAGAATTTTTTTGACTCAATTCACAAAAGGTCCAGTTTTACAAGAGACCTCTAAACCGATCTATGCCATTTTCTTCGAAATGCCCTCCGTGCCGAGGAGTCCCCTTTTTACCAAAATGCCCACCGGGTCAAAAAGTCAGGTTTTGGAGGACGTTCTTGAATTTTTTCTACTCAATTCATGAAATGTCTAGTTTCATGCGAGATCTTGAGACTGATCTCTTGCCTTTCTCTCGAACTAGCCTCCGGGACGAGCAGACACCTTTTTGCCAAACTACCCTCCAGGTGAAAAAATTGCATTTTGGGTTACATTGAATTTTTTCTACTGAATTTACGAAAAGTTAGATTTCGCGCGAAATCTAGATACCGATTTATCACATTTCTTTCGAAACGGCCTCAGGACCAAGGAGTCACATTTTTACGGAGACCTTGAGATTGATCTATCACGTTTGTTCTAAAACGGCCTCGGGCTGAGAAGTCGCATTTTTACCGAAATGCACTCCAGGTTGAAAATTTATGTTTTTGAGGGCAATCTCAAATTTTTTCGGCTTAATTCACGGAATGGTTGATTTTGCAAGAGATCTTGGGACCAATGCATCACGTTTCTTCCGACACGGCCAACAAGTCGAGAAGTCATGTTTTTACTAAAATTTTTACTAAAATGCCCTCTGGGTTCGAGGAAACTCTTCCTTGAAAATTATAACTTGGGTTATTTGTTGAAAACTTTGAAACTACTAGAAGAAAGAAACTACATGCAAAAATTCAATTTCGAAAAACTCTTGCAAATCAGAAACTTTTAACTGTAAAATTCTTGAAAATTCGATTCCAAGGTTTATAACCTATGTACTATATATCATATTTGGATCGAGCGTAATATGTGAAAGTTTCAAAATTTTACCAAAACTCATCAATCTATTGTTTCTCATTGTTCTCAATGTTCGTTCTAGCGTCCTTTCTCTTCCGAGAATGCCTATGGGCACACATTACTTGTGGTATGTTAAAAAATGGAGGCTCTAATTTTTGTTCTATCCAGGTCCAAGGCGGGATAGGAAGCCCTTTGGGATCAAGTAAGGACTTGGGCAGTCTTTGGAGGATTGGAAATCCTATGTTGATTTTGAAATCTAAGGGGTATGCCCTCTGTTATTGTATGTTATTTTAGCTCATGGGGTATGCCCCTTTCATTTTGTAATGGTTTAGATCTCGGGAGCCTTTTTTGGGATCGTCTTCAGCATCTTTTGTCAAGCGCCTTATTAGGCTTCTTTCGAATTCCTTCATCATCTGCTAGAAAGTGCAGGAATTCGGCTCATAGTCCCTTTCTTCATTTCTTTTCGCTGTTTTTCTTGGAGTATGCCCTTTGTATTTCTGTATATTCGGTTAGCCCCTTTTAATTTGAAGCTAATTTATCCAAAAAAAAGAATCATGAAATTCAATTACAAAATGGTGATAAGACCTGAAAATCCTCAGAAATCTGACTCCAAGGTTTCTAAAAGTGAGATTTTTGAAAATTCGATTTTGAAACATGAGTAGCATGGAAACTGCTGAAAATGTAAGGGTTCCATGGAATATTCAAGTCCATGGGAGATGCCAAAAATGTAAATACTTTTTGGAACATACGAGTCCATAAGGGATACTGAAAATGTAAAGGCTTCCTTTAACATGTGAGTTTTAGGGATCGATTCACGAGACCCAGTAATGAACGCGCATAGATTATACACCAAAACAAAATAACATGAAACCCTATTAGGCGAAAGAAGGGTTCATACCTTTGAGATCTCTTTAGTTTGATCTCAATATTCTTCACAGTTTGATTCTAAAGTTTGAGCACGGCTAGAATGATTTTGCTCAACTGACCTCGAGATCTTCTAGGATAATCATACTGCACCTTGATCATAAACTGAGTGTGGGCTAAAACACACGATCTTCTTGCCTTCACAGAACCTCTCTCAATATTTTGAGTATTAAGTTGTGTGTCTGACCTATAAAGCATACCAGTATATATATAGCCAATGATAGGGACCCCCAGGAGATGTAGGGGCTAAGCTTCCTATATAATTCGGAATTTCTAATCCAATTGGATTTATTCCGAATTATATAAATTACAATTCATATCACTATAGAATTATAATTGTATTCCCTTCCCATATCTCAAAATTATATTTCGAGTTCCATGTTATTAAATGCTTATTTATCTGCCAACATTAAGATTATAGATACCTGTTGATTAAAATAAATTACTGGCAATTTATTTAATCAACATTTATGTAATTCCTTGAAACCTTCCGCTTAACTTATTCGTTATATCGGATACTAATATCTACTTGCAGGGTTTGACATAATCGAAACTTATAAGTTTCCTCAAGAGAATATCATCAATCTCTACAAGGGGACGTGCATTTCATTAATAATTAACAATTGTCATACACTTAATATTGTGACCCAAATCATCGAGACTATTGGCCCACAAGGCCTCACTCTATAATGAATCATAGTCGACAACATTAAATGTACGCATCCATTAATTATCTTTGAGTTAAGAGCACAAGTATTGATAATAACGATGAGGTTCGAATTGTAATATATTGTCAGTATAAATACAATTATCTCGAAATGATCTTGTTTAACACACACAAAGTGTACTAACACAATGAGTTAAAACTATACAATTTTTCGTAGTCAAGACAAACCTACTGAAACAATGTATTATAGTCCTACTAGTGGTGTGTCTAATTTCACCTAAGACTGTGAACCAAAGACTTATATTTTACAAGAACCGATATTCTTATCATTTGTGTGTAAGCCAAACTCTACACACCAGATTATCTACTATGTGGAATAAGAGATACGCATGCACAATATGATAAGATATAATACAAACATTGCCCAAAAAGATTCTCATCAAGAAAATAAATAATTATTTAAATAATTCAAACAAATATTAATCGATTACAAAAAGTCATGATTTTTAGTATAAAATCTTAACAGCGAGTGGGAGATACTGAAAATGTAAAAACTTCATGTAACATGAGAGTCCATAGAAAATGTTGAAAATGTAAAGATTTCATAGAACATGCGAGTTCGTGAAAAATGCTGCAAATGTAAGGGTTTCCTGAAACATACAACTCACAAAGAAAATACTAAAAATGTAAAGACTTCATAAAACATGCGAGTCCATGGAAAATACTGAAAATATAAAGGTTTCCTAGAACATGTGAGTCCATGAGAAATGTATGAAATTCTTGAGAAATACAATCTTAAGATTTGCTTGCTAATGACTCTTCAAAATTCGATTTCAAGGTTTGTATGAGAGAAACTCTTCAAAATCCGATTTCATAGTTTGAAGGAGAAAAACTCTTAAAAATTCGATTTCATGATTTCTATGGGAATTGAAAATCTGACTTCAAAGTTTAAGAGAGGTTTGAAGATTACAACTTCAAAGTACTCAAAGATTACAACTCTAAGTCAAAAATTTAAAAAGCAATCGAAGATATGACTCCGAGATTTTTAAAATGATCAAAAAATACAACTTTAAGTTGGGAAATTTTGAAAATTCTTGAAGGTTACGACTTCAAGATTTTTCACCGAGACTTAGAGATTAGGACTCTTAGCTGAAAATTTTGAGACTTCTTGAAGATTTGACTCAAGGTTTTTGAGAAAACTTGAAACTTATGACCCCAAGTTGAAACTTTGAAACTCTTTGAAGATCAAACTTCAAGGCTTTGAGAAAGAGGCCTTCAAGGTTTGTGAAAGAATTAGAAAATTTGACTCCTAGTAAAAAAATGTGAAAATTCTTGTCAATTCAATTCCAAGGTTTTGTTCAAAATGCATGAAAATTCGATTTCAAGGTTTTCTGAGAGACCTAGAAATTCAATTCTAAGCCACAAATCAAAAAATCTATGAAAATTACGATTCCAAAGTTTTAAAGAGGTCGCCTTGAACATTGTGCTCTTGATGCCTCGTTTTGAACAACCAAAAATTGCCATCATCGTCAAATTTTGTCCCAGCCACTGTCATTGGACTTGTACTGCCGTACTGGTCAAATAGTATATGAGGTTCTCATGATTTGGTGAAGTTGTCTCATGAATAGTGCCCCCGGGCCTTGTTTCATGCAAGAAAAAAGTGGTAGTTTTTAGAGGCTGACTTGCCGAGCTTCTTCAAGTTTGTTCATGGAACGTTTGATTGACCTCCAAGACATTTCACTATCTTTATGTTGAGATTTTCGTCAAAATTAGGGTGGTGACATCATTACGGCTTGATTTATAGGCTTTCTCAGTTCCTATTCAATTAGAAGGGTAAAATCATCTTTTTACATTCAAATCTTCTCCGAGCCTACTAGCACAATTTGATTAAATCTCAAACCACATCAATACACCTTCATACACTGTTGAGGCATATCGGCTTGATAGTGTTGACCTTTGTAGCCCGATTTTGATGAAATGCCCGTCTAACGTCAAAATGGTCATTCTGCACATAAGTTTCTTTTGACCTCATTCTAATGACATATTTTATGATAGTTTGAGCAGTGGGGCAAAACTCTGATATCAACAACTGCTCCTCTTTGTCTGCTATGGGCAAAGTAAATGGTAGATGAAGAATATAAAATGCAGGATTTTGTCTCACTGCGATTGAAAATCAGGCCATGCTGTGCTCTATTTTAAAACTGCCTTTGACAGCTGCTCTGCTTTGAATGTCCAAGATAAGATCTTCCTTGTCTTGAAACTAGGGAAGTCGGGGACTGATGTGCTTGTCTTGAAACTTGAGAGTCCAAGAACTGATCCGTTTGTCTTCCCTCTTACATGTATTATTTTGAGTTCTTCGAGATGGTGAATTCGATTGGCATCTCCCTTGCATCCTTCGAGGAAACTCTTCCCTGAGAATGATAAATTGGGTTATTTATTGAAAATATTGAAATTACTAGAACAAAACTACTTCCAAAAATTTGATTTCGAAAGAACACTTGCAAATTAGGAAATTTTGACTATATAGTCTATGTGAATCATGAAATTCAATTACAAAATAGTGATAAGACTTGAAAATCCTTAGAAATTTGACTCCAAGGTTTCTAACAATGAGATTTTTAAAAATTCAATTTCGATACCTGAGTAACATGAAAAATGCTGAAAATATAAGGGTTCCATGGAACATTTGAGTCCATGGGAGATGTCGAAAATGTAAAGACTTACTAGAACATACGAGTCACAGGAAAATCCTAAAAATATAAGGGTTTTCTGGAACATTCGAGTCAATAGGAGATACTAAAAATGTGAAGGCTTCCTAGAACATGTGAGTTCATGGGAGATACTGAAAATGTAAAGACTTCATGGAACGTGCGAGTCCATAAAAAATGCTAAAAATGTAATGGTCTCCTAAAACATATGAGTTGCAAGGAAAATGCTAAAAATGTAAGGGTTTTCTGAAATATACGAGTCTCAAGAAAGTACTGAAAATGTAAAGATTTCATGGAACATGCGAGTGCATGGAAAATGCTGAAAATGTAAAGATTCTCTAGAACTTGAATCCAAGATTTGAAGTTCCAAACTTCAAGTCCTAACTTCCTAGAAAATACATACGAACTACCACCGGATATCAACCAAGGATGATCGATACTCGAAGAATCTAGAAGGAATCGAGGTTTTGTGCAAGATTTTGGTGAGGGTTCTCATGAGAGAGATATGAGAAGAGATGGGTTTGGTCTCTTCCAAAAACGTATCAGATGTTTTTATAAGTCTAATACCTCAAATTACACTCACACCCCTAAAATATGTCACATGTTACCACAAGCCCCCAAAGCTATCATGTTATGTCACATTAACGCCAATTCATTTTTTACTCCAATTTTCACACACTCCACATTAATATTACACATTAACCAGTACATTAAAATAAAAGTTTAAAATTTTTCAGGTCCTTACACCCTCCCCTCCTAAGAGGAATTTTGTCCTCGAAATTATGTAACACATCAACACAAGTCATGCGTCAACAATGCAAAAACAAGATGTAACAGTCATGATTCAATAAGTCCATGAAATTGGCTAAGCGTATTAAAATGCTACATGCATCGACAATGCCAAATGAAAATATCACATAGTTATGAGTAACAAGTCCACAATGATCGATTTCCAACAAATTACACAATCAAGTCGTAAACAAATAAGGGTATTTCTCCTTAACTTCGTCTTCTCGTTCTCAAGTCAACTCTTCCTTGCTTCGGTTGCTCCACAACACTCGCACTAACAATATCGTCATGCCTCGTAATACTTGCTCTTGTGAATCAAGGACATGTATCGGATCCTCTCCATAAGAAGCATCGGCCTCTAACTCAAGTTCGGAACACTCAAGCACGTGCAACGAATCCGGCTCATACTTCCTTAACATCGAAACATGAAACATATCATGTACACCCGATAATTTTGGTGGCAAGGCCAAACAGTACGCAACTTTCTCGATCTTCTCAATAACATCAAACAGCCCAATATATCGCGGTGAAAGCTTACCCTTCTACCCAAAACGTGACAAATTCCGTCACGGTGATACCTCCAAAAACACATGGTCTCCTACCTCGAATGACAATGGGCGATCACGACGATCGGCATAATATTTCTGCCTAGTCCGCGTGGTAAGCAATTTCTGACGGATCACCTTGATTTGCTTGGTTGTCTCCTCTTGTGCCGCCAAAAGTCTTTGGCGAATCGTTTTCATACTCTCGGTGGTCTCCCCAATCAAGTCTGGCCCAACTAAGGTCCTCTCTCCCAATTCGGTCCAAGACATGGGTGATCTACATGATCTTCCATACAAAGGCCTCATAAGGTGCCATCTCGATACTAGATTAGTAACTGTTGTTATACGCAAACTCGACAAGCTGCAAGTGGTCCTCCCAACCACCACGAAAGCCCAAGATGCAAGCCTGAAGCATGTCCTCCAAAATCTGAATTGTCCGTTCTGATTGCCCATCTATCTAAGGGTGATAGGTAGTGCTAAACAATAAGTTTGTTCCAATCGCTATTTGCAAACTTTGCCAAAAATGAGTGGTAAGCCACGGATCTCTATCGGATACAATGGATACGGGAATCCAATGGAGACGAACGATCTCGCGAATATACAAGCAACTGAGTTTATTCACTGAATTGGTCACTTGAATAGGTAAGAAATGAGCAGTCTTCATAAAACAATCAACAATCACCCAAATGGCGTCATGTCCCCTTGACGACTTCTGTAAACTCAAAACAAATCCATTGTCACATTTTCCCATTTTCATTTGGCTACTGGTAATGGTTGTAACTCCCCAGCTGGTTGTTGGTGCTCAGATTTCACTTGGTAACATGTAAGACACCTAGCCACGAAGTTCACCACGTCCCATTTCATTTCGAACTATCAAAACTATCTACGCAAGTCATGATACATCTTCGCTCCTCCTTGATGAACAGCTAATGGTGAATGATGAAACTCTCTCAAAATATCATCTCGACATGAAACGGGCACAAATGACTTCCCTCGGTAACATAAACTCTGATCGGCATGAATTATCCATCCATCTAGTGCATTGCCACTAAAGAACCTTTTGCGTAACTCGTTCGTTTTGTCATAGTGTTGTTAGGCATCACCCACTCGAGTCAATAACGTGGAATAAACCGTCAAATTGCACAAAGTCATCCCTTCCCGAACTTCCTCAGAACACATCGCATAAGGCTCCAAATCTTGAATCGTCTTCCACTCAAGGATCACGAAGCTTGCTAGCTGTGTCGATTTCCTACTCAATGCGTCTACCACTACATTGGCCTTCGCCGGGTGATATTGCAACTCAAAATTGTAATCTTCAATGTGCTCCATCCAACGACGTTGTCGTAAATTTAGCTCTTTCTAGGAAAACAAGTACTTTAAACTCTTGTGGTCAAAAAAGACCTCAAACTTCTTACCGTATAAGTAATGTCGCCAAATCTTCAATGCAAAAATAACAGCTGCAAGCTCCAAGTCATGCGTAGGATAATTTTGTTCATGATCCTTCAACTATCGCGACCCATATGCTACCACCCTTCCCATCTGCATCAAAACACATCCAAGTCCTTCCCTCGAGGCATCACAGTAGATCGAACCAACTCCCTATTCTGGAACAGTCAAAATTAGTGCGCTAGTCAAACACTTCTTCGACTCCTCAAAAGAAGCCTCGCAATGTCATCCCATATGAGATGTGTCCCCTTGCATGTCAAACGCGCCATCGAAGCCGCTAAACAAGAAAAGTCAAGAACAAAGCGATGATAGTACTTGACTAATCTCAAGAAACTATGAATATCAAAGACACTATTCAATTGTGGCCAACTCATGATAGACTCCACCTTTCCCAGATCAACAAACACACCACTCTACAACACGACGTGTCCCATAATTTTTTTTTTTGGATAAACCTGCTTAAAATTAAAAAGGGCTAACCGAATATACAGAAATACAAGGGTATGATAGCCCAGGACAAAACAATGAAAAAGAAGAAACAAGGCCAAATTCCTACACATTCTAGCAGATGATGATGGAATTCGCAAGAGGCCTAATAAGGCGCATGACAAAAGGAGCTGGATATGATCCCATAATATGGATTCTTGAGAAGCCTCAAAAACTTCACATCAGATAACCAAAAACTTACTAAGCTTGGCATAAAAACAATGCTCCCTCAAAAGCTCCAGTACAACAGCAAGATGAGATCGGTGCTCTTCCTCTGTAGGCGAGTAAATCAAAATGTCATCAAGAAAGACTACCACAAACTGATCAAGGTACTTACAAAAAATGCGATTCATGAGATCCATGAATGTAGCCAGAGTGTTCGTCGACTCAAAAGGCATAACCACAAACTCATAATGCCCATAACCACACAAAAAGCAGTCTTGGCAATGTCGTCCTTCTGAACTCTCAATTGGTGATAGCCTGTTCTCAAGTTGATCTTTGAAAAACATGTCGCACCTCAAAGTTAATCAAACAAGTCATCAATCTCCAGTATCAGATACTTGTTCTTCATGGTAACACGGTTAAGCTTACGATAATTGATACACAATCACAATGATTCATCCTTCTTCTACGCAAATAAGTCCGGCAGTCCCCACAGTGATGTACTAGGTCAAATAAATCCCAAGTCTTGCAACTCCTGCAACTGTGTCTTTACTCCTTCAATTCAGCCGGTGCGAAATGATAAGGCGACATGGACATCAGAGTGGTACCGAAAAGTAAATCTATTGCAAACTCAACCTCTCACGCAAGAGATAAACCAGACAACTCGGCTAGAAACACATCTAATAAATCATAGACCACTAAAGGTAACTCTCCACGTGCAGACACATCCTCATCCAAATTCAAACTTGCCAACAAAGCATAAATAGACTATCGCTCACAAGATCCCCACAAATAAGACTAACGGTTCTGGACGTTCTCTAAAGAACTCAAAACAATCTCCTTCAGGTGAACAAATACAGACTCAACGTTTATAATAATCGATGGTGGCGTGAAAAGTAGATAACTAATCCATACTAGGAATAACATCAAGTCCCAACATATCCAAAATGATGAAGTTGAATGCCAAACGATGGTCAAGGATGACAACCTCACAAGCTCTACAAATATGGCCAAGTGGTGGTGACCTACCTACAAGAGGAGTCTCAACAAACAAAGTTGGCCCAAGACTGTTGATCTCTAATTCAAAGGCACACACAAATGATGCAACAATGAAAGAATGTGATGCTCTACAATCAAATAAAAATCTAGCAAAATAGTTGAACAATAGGAATGTACCCCTCACAACTGATGTCTTGGAACCCTTGGTAGTATGAAGTGGAACGGCTGACGAAAAGTTGAAGACTCGTCCCTGTGTATGTTGGTCCTGAGTATACCCGCCTGTCTGTCCAGAACCATGCATAGGTGTTGATGAACTAGTTCCCCTCTCCGCTCAACTGTGGTGGATTCAAATGGCAAAATTCTCGCATAGCATCAACAGATTAGACTCAGCAAGAGCCGCAACAAATTCCCTTGCGAAGTTACCCAGAACGACTGGCGGTTCGACATTCTATTTCACTCTCTCGTCAACTTCCTCCTCATGAGGGACCTGCACCATCGACTCACTACATCTTATAAAGGAATCTCACGGTAGCAACCTCGCCCTCGCCCTCGAGGCCCACCTAGTCTCACTCCACGTCTAGGAGGCATATTACTACAATGTAAATAAAGAAAACTCATCAAGTCCAATGACTACCGGCATGAGGTCAAAGCCTCCAATATCCCCCAACATTGGTCAATAATGCTATGCTACATGACAAGACAATAGATGCAATGTCTATGAATGTCATGCGCGCAAGCACTGACAAATCATGCCAAAATGCAGTGGTTTTGAATCCATGAGACTAAAAGTCTCCCCATGGTCTCAAAGTTTTCGAACATATGCTCTGATACCAAGTTGTCATGCCCTCAATTTTAAACATAATAAAATTATACATTTAATATAAATAAAGACTCACTATCTCACAAAAATACCCAATATACCCATTCATGAAAGTTAGAGTGCAACAAGTTTGTAATAGATTGTAAAAGAGTTCACTTTGACCAATGATCCATCACCTCCCAAAACCAAAAAAGGAGTTAGATTACATCAATTAAATCAAAATAAATAAAGTACGAGTTACGATATATTTTTCCAAAAATAAAATATAAAATATGTTGAATAACTCTTCTAATGCAGCTTTAAAAAACATGCATGTCAATCCACACATGGCAAGCACCCTATGTTATGATCACTCCAAGGTTTACCTGAAAGAAAGAAGGGTTGATCTCGATAGCCTAGTAGAAAAATCTACACAAGTATTATATGCATATGACATGAGGTGACATGTCACGTGAACATCGATATCTATACAAGAGAGAGAAAGTAAGCGAAAGCAGTAATAAGTCAGGAATGCGCATAATCAACCCGCAATATGTCATGGCTCATCGATTCATCAATTTCAATTCCACGAATCACGTGTCTCATCAATATGTTGTTGTTGTATGTGAAAGTGTCATTTGTATTATTACCCAAAATGGAACTAGTAAATATCATCCTAGCACATCCCGAATGTAAAGATCCGGAAATTCTCGTAAATTTATACAATAAAAAGGGTCGTATATTGATCCATACTGGAGTGT
>JABCMJ010004853.1:0-13637 GCA_014822125.1 Arbutus unedo | reverse complement strand
GTTACTTATAGTTGGTGGTCACTAAATATTTCTTTTAATGACTAAAACATAATTTTATAGTGACCAACTAAGCTAATCACAAAAAATGTTTGGTCACTAAAGACAAACGTTTCAGTGACCAAAAAATAGCCACTATTTTTGCATCTTTTAATTACCAACTATTTTGGTCACCAAATGCTTTTTAATGACTAAAAAATTGTCAATCCTATAGTGACCAATTAAAATTAATCATGAAAAATTTCTAGTCACTAAAAGACTTTTTAGTGACAAACTATTAGTTGCCAAATTAGTTTTTAGTGACCAATTTCATGCTCTAATTTGAACACAATATGTATCCTTTTTCTCATTCAATGCAATTTATACCGAACTAAATAAATTTCTATTCTCATGTCAATCTCTTGTAACTTGTGTACATCTTTTAGAAGACAACCATTTAATCCTCTTAATTGCCACTACATATCACTAAAACAACCACTAAAATATTCTAAAATAACTTGTCATTCATAATAAAAATTTCAAGGGCAATATAACTTCACAAAATACTCCTCCTAATCTAACAAACTAACTTGCTAATTTATTGAACCTAGAACAGTCAACGATATCACAAAATGCTTCAAAGAGAGGGACTTCAACTTCCACAATTCCTTCATGTGTACCAAATTGTTCAAGTCTTCACGTAACTTCTGCTTTATTGCTTCCTCCCACACCTGAGACACATACCAAGCATCAATAGCATAAAAGGAGGAAATCTTCGAACAAGCAATACATAGAAAGTTTCATTGACTCTTTGTGCATTATGATAGTTCTACTTCAGATACTGATCAAAGAAAAATCCATGAGTCAAGAAGCTTAAGCATCTTTTTGTAACTTAAAGGATATGCACATAAAGATTGGTGTGGTCATTTTCAAAGATAAGGCGTTTAATATTCACACAAATAAAAAAGAAACAGAAGTGGCTTAGCAACTGGAGTAAACAAATATGGAGAAGTGAACTAAAATTACACAAAGGAAAAAGTCTTCGTTGTCCTCTTTCAGAAAATTATAAGAAGCAATTGCTTTTGAAAGAGCTGAAACTGTCGTGCAACCGTCACTCATCCGACAGCCAGTCTATTTCACGTCATACCAGTCGACCACTTCACCATGCAGTTTACAAGGGTTTTGGGGCAAGAACATGCACTTGTTTTGAGTCCTTGCCAGTTAAAAAGGTGTACGTGGTGTCGTTAGAGAAGAATAATGAAGGCAAACTTCTGCAGCATAAAAAAAGAAGGACGAAAAAGCACTGCAAATGCTGCTGGCTTCAGCCATATTTTACTAAACATAACATCAAATGCCATTTTATTTCCAAAATGACTCACGAAGTCACCATGGGTAAGATTCCATCACGGCTCAAACACAAAGTAGAAAGAGCTAAGCATTTAATGTACACCTGTGCTTTAATATGATAAAACAAGAAATACTTTCACATTTTAAAGGACCGAATCACCAAAAATCAATTAGTTAAAATATAAAAGTTACAAACCTTTCTTATTTGTTCTTCTTTCATCTTTGCAACTCGAATGCTCTCAGTTGATATTTCAATTTTCTTTCTCATGCGTTCAAGAGCTAATGTAGTACAACGGAGCAACAACAACCATAATCATTATAACTATATAAAAAGAAAAAAGAGAGGAGCAATTTTCCATATTCTAAAAGGAATAACCAGTTGTATCAATTACCCAACCTGCCTTTTTAAACTTTGATAAGGTCAAGTAAACTTCAGAAGTTTCTTAGTGTGGTCACTACTCCTAAACATGCACCTACGCGTTTTAGAAAGACTTAGCACCAACAAATCCTAAACTAAATTCGGTCAATTAGTTCAATTAACATTAGATGAAAAAGAAAATAAAAAAGAGTTCTTACCAATCGTGATACCAAAATCGAAGCTCTCGGTTCTCAACTTTGTTCTTCTCTACAGTTTTGAAACACTCAAAACCAGGGTAAGAATATCCATGAACCAGACTGCCAATAGAATACATAAAGAATCAGCAATCACTTGGTCAATTATGACAAGTTGTACAATCACTCCACCTAATGTGATCATCAACCTATGGATTGACAATAACCCATTCTCTTTTGCTGATTTTTCTCTTCTCTGTGTATCTATACAATAGTATTTGCTACCTTTAAACTCTTGCATTCCATACATAGAAAAACGTAAAGATGTGGCCAATAAACCAAGTATGAAACTATAAAATTTAACTCTATCGCAAATTCAAAGTCAGCAAATAAACATACCTGTAGCGATGAGAGAATTGCTCATGCGGAAACTGTTCTGTCTTCTAAGGAGTAGCACGTTTTTTAAGAACAAGTTTAATCTATGTCAACCAAGACCAAGAAAGAAGCTACTTGAGGTCTTGAAGCCAAATCAATCATCAAACATTGATGATTGATCTAAAATTGTATATGCTTTGAAATAAATAAAAAATTGGGTGAAGCATATAAAACAAAGATTATTATTTTAACATGAGTTTGAGATGAGGTCACTTCTAGTGTAAACCAAGAAAATGGCCTAGAACCAGAGACTATTTGGGTTCAATCGGTTTGGGACCCACTTGGCTACAAACATAAGGTAGAAGCAGCACCAAATTTGCTGCTGTCGACATGGATTTTCAGTCCCCGCAAGCTTCTCCAACATACAAGGCCAGGATGATATAATCAAAATGTTGCAATTTTATACAGCAGAGATCGAAAATTGAAGCTAAGACAATAAATAAAATACAGCTGAGACAATTTTCACATGAGGATTTTCTTTCTTGAAGGTCTTTCTAAACTCCTCCTTGTAACATTACGAGAAACAAAATCAAAGAGCATCTCGATGAGAACAGCTACTATAGGCCTTAAAAATGGGTATACGGCACACCCTCTAGGAACTACACCACAAACGCTAATAAAACTATCACAAACCCTCATTACTAAGACTTTCATATGCTACAATATCATAGTTTCTCCATATTTGATAACTAGCTAGAAAAACTGAGAAAGTAAACATCTAGATCATAGTGCAGGATAAAGATTAATAGTTCAATACATACAGGAATACAAAAAAGGCACTGGGGTCCTATTAGGAATACATACAGGAATATAACAACGATTAAATCTCTGTCATAACATAGCATTTTATTTTGGAAAACGTTAAATAAGAAAATAAGAATAATACTAGAGACACTCAACGGTGAACCAATATCGGAGCTGTGAATGAAATTTATAATTACTCGTAAATTAAAGAAAGAGGTAAACCTCAGATGCGGCATAATGGCCCCTGGAAACAGAGCGGTGGCGGCAGCTTGCATCCACTCTGGACAAGCTCCGACCGGGCAGGTCCGTCTTCTTCCCGCCTACAACAACTTTGTTATTGACGAGATCGAAATTCCTGGTGACCGATGCCCCTCTCCCTTTGAGCCTCAATAGAACCAGTTTTGGCCACGGCGGAGTTTTCAACTTCTTTGTTCGGAGGATAGGCGGTGGTCCAGAAGAGAGGGTTGTCTCTCTTGTTCAAGAAGTCAAAAGTGACGTCCGATTGAAAAAGAAGATGATGATGAGCTCTAGACAAGGCGCTGACGCTGTGGGATCTTCGGATAGGGGTTTTTTTATTAAGCGATTTCTCAGAGCCATTTCCTCTTTTTGAAGTGCACTTGAAGGCAGAAGTTGCCATATTGCTTCCCTATCTTCTAATTCAAATGGAAATTGGAAATGGAATCTGCAGTCACGGGAGAGAGAACCGGGGCCTTGCGAGAGAGAGAACTAGGGAACGTTAGGGTTTCTAGCGCGCGCGAGAGAGAATTGGGAGGGAAATACCAGAATCAGCTGTGACCTTGGAACTATAAAATTGAATCTGTATTTTCAAAAAATATGTCCCAAATATTTTTTATTCTTTATAATTTGTAATTATTTTATTAATTATTTATTAGTTATAAATTATAATTATTGTATTAAAAAAATTATTTATTTTAATATTTAATATTTTTAGTATATTTAGTATAGCTTTATCTACGCTAAAAAATAGACTAATTTTTCTTTTGTATAAGTTTTTGTCCAGAGGGATATAGAGAGATTGAGAGGGGGATACAGAGAGATCAAGAGAGAGGGAGAGAGCGATACAAAGAGCCAAGAGAATACTGTGATACAAAATCGTAAAGAACCAAGAGAATACTGTGATACAAAATTGTGAGAACTGAAGGAATTTGTGAGAATACCCTTAATTGAATTATTAGTTCGTCTTAATAAAAGTTCTCAACTATGAACCAATTTTTTAAAAATGAAATTGAAAAAAATCTAAAAATATGATATATTTTGACATATTTTTTATTTTTAGTGATTTTTTAATAATTTTGTATATAAATTTATAATTTTAAATTCAAGATTAAGGTTTAGGATCTAAGAATTTAAGGTTAGGATTTCGCTTTTATGGGGTAGAATTTAGTGTCTAGGGTTAGGTTTAGGGTTTAGGATTTAGAGTTTTCAATGAATCACAATGATCGATTTGAATAGTTTGGATTTCGCGTCGCGCTGGTTCATTTAGTGTCATCAAAAGTATTGGAGATCATCGAAAATTGAATACGGCGTGATCAGATCATATTTATTAATGCATTACAAAGTTAGTCAGTAATAGAGTAAGTCAAGTATCGCTAAACACCTGAAAGAACAAAAAAAACTCATTTTCTTGTCCCAATTACAAGTTTTCTAAATTCGATCGAGCAAAAATTTGATACTTATGATTTAATTAATAAGCACAAAAAATTAACGGTCTTGATCATCATCATTATCGTAGTCCCATAGATATTGTATATTCAATTATACTATGTACAGTACATAATTTGTAAATAAATAACTTGAACGTATAGAGATTTTAAAACTCATTACCGACTCAATTTTAATAATAGCCGATCTAAACCATTAATACTTCATGTCTCGCTGATTGATTTAGGGTCATTAAAAATAGAGATCATTGGATATTGGATATCATGTAATCGGATCACATTCAATGAATTTGAGGCGCCAAACCTTCTGTGACCAATAAAAATTTTACTCATTAAATGCCCATATTTGGTGAGTATCTAAAATTTGGTCACCAATTGTGTCACTTTCTGTGACCAAAATACGGTTGGCCACATAAAGTTATCACCAAAAGTGTAATTTTCACCATTCATTATTTTTGTGACTAAATAAGTGGTCACAAAATTTATTAAACATATCTTTAGTGACCAAAAGTAATTAGCCTCTAAAAGTATATTTTCTGTGATCAAATACTAGTCACCAAGACTATTTCCACATTCTTTCGTGACCAAACAAAATTTTGGTCACTAAAAAAGTCTGCTATTAATGACTAAAAAAATTTTGGTCACTAATTGTTCCATATTTGATGACTAAAACAAAATTAGTCACAAATTGTGTATTTTCGGTGACCAAAATGCGTTCAGTCACAACAAATGGTCATAGAATGTGTAATTTCTAGTAGTGATTAACTAAATGTCATGGATCTTAAATTAACTCATTTTGGATCAGCTTTTTCCGATTCGTAATGATTTTGCACTTTCATCGGCATCTTTCACACCACTGAGAGCGATAGCCATCTCCACGAATATTAAAATCAGGGACTGCTATTGAACATAATATGTTGGAAGCTTTCATGTGGTTCTCAAATGTATCTTTTTCCTCGGGTCAGTTTGTTAGTAACATAAGTGATGAGAAAGACAAAATTCAACATCGCAAGGGAAATTCTGGTTATATGTCAATCAAGATGCAACAACCATGTGAATATTGCAATGTAAGGACCACAAATTTTTGACCTATAACATACGTCTATTAAGCATTTAATTTTTGTTTTATTCAATAGGGTTATAGCGGGAAAATTACATAATATATTTGTGTATATATTATTATTGTATTATTTTGTGTGTGTGTGTGTGTGTGTGTGTGTATCATTAACTTATCCACACTTTCCCCTCTATGTTTTCCTTTAACTTCCACAACATATACTTTTCCCCAAATCTCTCTCTCTCTCTCTCTCTCTCTCTCTCTCTCTCTCTCTTGCGCAATTGTATTCTTATGGGTGAAGAGACAAGTCGGAGTATTCACTCGCACGTGAAAGAAAACACAAGGTAAGTACCATATTGTCGTTTTATGAAAATCCATGCATGTTTGTATGCAGTATACTCAATTAACGATAAAACGGGTCAACGGACAAATTCAAATAGCCACTTCGGGCTGCAAAAGAGGACTTCTCTGGGTATGAAACATGCGTTAAATGATCTAGAAACGTAAGATTTTCTCTAATGGTTGTTCTGACACCTCACGGGTCTAAAATGGACATCGGGAGGAAAATATATGGTCGTCTTAGCGGTTGGTGACTTTGCGACAGATTCTGTCCTAAAATTTTAGCAACTCTGGGTCATCTTTTGAGGACCAAAACAAAATTTTATTGAGGTTATTGCCTCAATAAAGATGTATGTCTTGATCTTTGGTACACTCTGAGATTTTTTGGGGTTCAAACAGAGTGCCGGAGTGAATTTTATGGCTAATTTCGAGGCAATAGTCTAAAACTACGTGAATTACGTTAACTTGGGGCTTTGGGGTAGTTAACCTAGGATTTTGATAAAGTGGTAAACATGAAATAGTTAGATTTGGGTCTTAGTTTTGGAACGGCACAAACTAGAGCCTAATTAGATCATCAAGTAATTTTATACGATTTTTTTGAATAATGCTGACTCTGGTACTTATCTTTTTGAAATATGCAAGTTGTTGATTTATTATTCTTGATGGTATGATCTTTTGTGTCTTTATTTATTATTTTTTTAGAACGTTGCATGAAACATGTAGTCACCCCACTTATTGCATGCAACTTAGGATTAATAATAAAAATGAAAAATTTTAATATGCTATGTGCTAAAGGCTTAGTCTAGAAGACTTAATCTGGTGGAAATTGGAGGGTAGCATTCACGCGGTCTAGGCCGACTGTCATCGCCTAATATGTATGGGATTAAAACTGGCTGAAAGCTCGACACGCATGATCACGGAATAACATGTACGGGATCAAGACTGGCTGAAAATTCAACATGCATGGATTTAGAGGATGGTGGGCTAAGGACATAGGATGGTGGTACCATAGGTGGGAGGTCTGTGAAACCTGTTGATTGTTGATTGATTATGTGATGGATTAAAAATTTGTTACATGCTAGATCGTGAGTCATGCTGGTATCGTGAGTCAAGTTAGATTTTGAACAATGTGGGTTCGCGCCCCGTGAATAGGAATCTAGCGCTTGAAAACACAACGTATGAGAATCTAAGCATAAGTGTGAGGATGAAACTGTTAATTGGAACCACGTAAATCATAACAATAAAAGTTAGAATTAATCTATTTATTATATACCTGCATTCATGGGGGTTTCATAAGGGGTAATTTGTGAGGATCCGAGATTCGACCTCTTATTTTTATTATTTTAATTAGTCGAGAATTCGTGGTTTTGAGTTTAATATTCTGATTGTAGTCTTATTTTAATAGTTTATAACGTTGGGGCGCGATGTGCGACAGTTAGAGACTTGAAGGGGATTAGTGTAATTAACTAAGTTTTAATTATATAAGGATTAGAAAACCCCAAAATCAGTTTATAAAAAAAAATACGCAACTTTTTTCATTAAGAGATCTCTAAGCTTAAAAGTTTGAAGAGGGAGAACCGGTGCCTAGACGGAGGATTCGTGCAACGTGATCAACTAGAGAGTTGTAGAGTGCATCGAGAGCTTCACAGAGAGTCTGAGAATAGCCTTATAAATGGAGTATTCGTAGACCTTTCAACTACTTTACCGCTTATGCGTTTTTTATCGTTGGAGGTAGGATTTCATATTGATTTATATTGAAATATTGCGTAGATCATGTTTAATTCGAAGATATATATATATTTTTTTAGTGTGTGATCGAGTTGGGTATGTTTTGTGTAGATTTTAGAATAATTTGGACAGTTAGGTTGTAGAAACGAATGCCAAAATGAAGTTATTTTGCAAAGAACAAAATCTAGAAAAAAACAAAATACTGCGATAATTTGATTTTGAAAAATTCCGTTAGGGTGGTTCTAAAACTATAAAATTTTTGAAAATTTTACTGAGTGTTGGTTTATGTGTCTAATATGTTGGGTTAAAATTTCAAAGGCTAATTTAACGCACATAATTTTATAAAAATCACTGATTGAGCTGCAGCAGATTCGCACTTGTGCTAGCTGCACTGACACACTTTGGTAAAATGAGCATAAATTTTAGTACGAGTATCAAAATTGTGCACATTTATTTTGTTTAAAACTAGACACATAGAGATTTAAAAAATTATATATTTTGTATTTTATTTTTACCCGAGAAAAATTAGTTTTTCGATTGAATTTGACGAAACAGTTTTGGTGTTTCAAATTAAAATAATTAACTATGAACCGACACGAATGTATTGTCCGAATTCTATTTTTAACTTATTATGTATCGTTTGAAAGCTTGTATAGTGTAGTTTCTATTGATATTGGGCTCAATGCCTCTACTTATAAATTATAATATTTTAGAATTTTTAAGAGTGAACCTAACTATATAGTTTATCCACTCGAATAATCTATTGAAAAATAGAATCTGAATTTTTATACACTCGGGCCGTTTCTTCTCTTTCGTTCCACATAGAGTTATTGTTTGAGTCTGGTTTTGACTGGTAATCGTACGTATGAGCATGCATGGACATTGGATTTCGGGTAAGAGATGACCCCTCGGTATGAAAGCCAGCAAACTCAACATGGGAGTCTTTACGATTCCTCTGGTGAAAGATCGCGAAACAACCGGGTAAAGAGGTAGTCTGACGGTCGGAGCAGCCTATGAACTCTACGATAGGGTCCCTGATGTGGGTTGTCCGCGATGCAAAACCGTCAAAATGATGCATGAGTCGTATGAGAGCATGATAGTGTTGTGAATGTTTAGTCGATGGTTTATATTGTCCTTATGCATATTATATTGTTAACGCGAGCGTGCTTTACTCAATATGTCGACGTTTTCAATATGACTTGCTACTTAAGTTCCGGCTAACATTTTTTTCTATAAACTAACAATTTACAGGTGATGATATGAAACCAAAGACTTAAGATTTACTTATGAAGATGGTTCGGCATGCTTAGTTGAATTTTTTGTTTTAGAGATATTTTCATGTTTAGCAGTTTAATTAGAAATATTCATGCTTTAATTATTCATTTGTTCAGGCATTGTGGGCCTATTTTTGGTTAGTTCAGACTCGATTTAGACATGATGGATTACTTGTTATTTGATAATTGGATATTATTTATTAGGATTTAATTCAGTTTATTGATTATGGTTATGTTAAGTTTTGATTTGAGTTATTCCATTACTTATTTCATACCCTAGAAGTTTGGGGTGTGACATAATTGGTATGTTATTAGGTTTCAATACTCATGGTACATTATACCCTGGCCTCGAGCCAGATGTAGAAGGCGAACCTGGGCCTGAACCAGAAGCAGAAGTGGTGGCTATTGAAACGGAGGAAGAGGGCCCCAACATAGTGTAACCCTAGTTGTACCAGTAGTTAAACCATTAACAGTTCGTTGAAGGTCTCCGTGTGTGGGGTTAATATTATTAATGTTATTTAAATATTTCACTACTATTATTGTTTAGAAATTGAAATATTATTTTAATTATTTTATTATATTTTATATTTTAAACTTGAGAGATTTTTTTTATATTAATAGTAATTAAGTATTAAATTTTAATTAACTACTTATTAATCATTTTAATAGCTTTAAATAAATTATTTAAAATTTTCGGGTCATTACATGCAAAATTTTATGAGATTCAAGACCGAAGTCGAAAGATTCGGTGACAAGATAATCATATTCGTGTGAAACACCCTTAGCTCATAATGCATGAAAATTTGCTCTTGGTCCAAATAAATTTGTCAATTAATCCATAAATCAAATATGCATATTGTCAGTGATAAACATTTAATAAAAAGTCATGAAAGATCATTAGGTCATAAAAAATAACATGATATAGATATCTCTCAAGGTGAACAAGAAAAATAAGAACCATAAGAAATCTAAGTGAAAACATGTTTTGAATTTTGGGGACTTTTTAATGTTTTTGTATTTTGTATTTTTATTATGATTTTTTTGACTAAACATGAACAAAAACTACCTAAGAAGACACGGAAACCATAATTAAACAATGGAGAAAATCTTTACAAAAATTCCTAAGGTATTCAAACCGAAGAGGATCTAAGGATTTTCTGAATAAGTCAGCAACTTCCTTGGACTCTGTTTTGACAACAAGACATTTTAGATCAGATTTCCTAAACCAAACTTTCCTAACCTTGATTTTTCCAACTTTCCTATGAGTAACCAGACATGACCTTCTTGGTTTAGGTCAAAAGTTTCAATCCTGATAATTTCTCCAACCATAGTAAACATGTGAATGTTGGAGAGACCCATCAGGGTAACCATGGTGCCAAAAATAATTAGGTCAAATGTGACCCTTGAGCTTACAGCTGTAATGACAAACTATAGTTGATCGGTTTTTAGGATGGATTTGGTCTTGTTTGCCCTGTCCATTTTTCACAAATTGAACAGGATTTTCAACAACACTAGCTTTCACAAAAAGAATCACTTTGTTTATTTGTTACACATTACTTTTACCTTCGTTTGCTTGACTGAGACTACCTGTTTGATTTTAGCCTAGAGGCTCTCTTCGACAACCATGTCCCCCATGCCATGAATCACGCCGATAATTTGGACCTCGGTATTGTTATCTCTCTTTGGTTTTGGTGGAGATCCGGCTTTGGTCTTCTCCTCGTCTATGTACTCTTTGAGGTGGCCATTGGATACCAGTCGCTCAAGGAAGTCCTTTGATGCTTGGCACCGCATTATAAGGTGCTCTTTCTCCCTATGGTAAGAACAGCAGTAGGGAGAGTCCTTGAGTCTCGATCCCCAAGCAGTCGCCTTGTACATTCGAAGAACGACTTGTGTTGAATCTTCTTAAGGAGTGTGTAGGTCAACAAGGTGAAGACTATCTTCACAGCTGCATATTCGTGGGGCTGAGGGCCCCTCTTTTGGTCGGAGGCCACTACATTGACCCCCTCGCCTTCCTCTGTTGTCCTTTTTGTTTCCTTCTCCTTTCTTGGCAAGGCTCTGTTCAACATGTGTCCTCTCAATACAGGCTTCTTCCAGCCGACAATGCTTATCTATTCGGCTCATCAAGTCATCCATGTCAGCAGGGTTAGACAACATGAGGTGTTCAAACAATCTGCTTCGATGCTCCAGTCCCAACTTGAAAGAAGTGACGTGATAGCTAGGTTGCATCCCTAAATTTCATTGAAGAGCTCCTAGTACCGAGCAGCGTATTGGCGGAGGAACTCATTGGCTAATTTTTTGAGGGCAAGGAAAGAGTCGACCTCCTTCTTTTGCATGTTGCTCATGACAAACCGTGTAAGGAAAACAATTGATAACTCCTTGAAGGAGCACCTCTTCGACAGTTTGTCTAATCACATGAGGTCAATCACCCCCGGGCTGGAGGGGAAGGGCTTGCACATTAATGCATCTTCAATTTTTTACAACGACATCATCTGCCTAAAACGCACTAGGTGCAGGTAGACATTTTGTAATGACTCGATCTCACTTTGTACAATATTGTCAGCTTTGACTGCCCAAACTCGATTGACTTCCCAATATGTCACCCATCCCTGGATTTCTCTAGGACAAACACGCTTAACTGTGAAGTTCCATTTGATTTTGGCACCCTTGCGGCCTTAAAAAGCCTTGTATAAGGTAGGATCATGACCTATTATAAATACCACCAAACTTACATCTACCAAACGATGTGGGACTCTTAACCACCCAACGAGACTTTTTTTCTTGGACGCTCGACCTCACAACCGGCACCACAGCCTGACTAGGGTGTCACACAACTGTGTTCAGATAATGATTGGTGAATTTTGTGGGACTAAATCATTGTGTGGGATGGACGACATCGATCTCCCTAGTGAAGAGGGAGGAGATTAGTTGATCATGGATGATGTCATAGTGAGACCTTGTCGGCCGAGCCTCCTGCCCAACCGATCTCCTGTGTTTGTTCTTGAGTTGGTGCCAAAGATCATCCAACCTTTTTGGTCGAGGGGAATGTTCCTGATGATGGTAGTGGTGAGGGGAGTGGTTCCACTACCTTCGGCCCCTTCTGTCCACCTGTGTCTCGTGGGTTGGCGTTAACTCCGAAATTGTGCTCGGCAGGGAGACTAAGTTATTGTTGTTAATGGACGGGTCCCCTAGCCGCTTATACACCGAATCTCGTTAAACCCGGCGCTCGTCACTTGAACGCCACTTGAGAGGAGGGAAGCGGATGCACTCTCGATGACTTGCCCCTCATGATGCTCTGCTTTGCCATTGTTCCCGAGTTGTTCCAAGGCCAGATGCTTCTATTGTGCTCTGTGCACCCTTCTTTGCAGCGAGCATGTTTTACAACGTCTCCAATGTCCTTCATTTTTGAAGGTTTCTCCGTTTTGAAATGGCTAGATTGCCACCTTCAGCTATGCAACCTCCTCCCTTGCCAACTAGAAGAGTTGGTCTTTCTCCGCTAGTCAAGCCTTCAGGCGCTCGACATATGTGTTAAATACCCTATTAATAATCTATTATGGATGTATAAGAACGACAAAAAAGTAATATAAAATGAAACTTACTTGTTTTGTGAACGAATTGCAGTGACCAAGCACTTGGTGAACGAGTCGGTAAAATATGAATACTTACTGATCGAGATTTGTGTTTGACACAAACTCCTTAAGACAAAATATGCCCTCGTTACGGTGCTACGAGATGAATGACGTCTGTCTTCTAGGATGCAACGATCTATACTAGTAATAGAAGCACTGCAAACTACTAGTCTGTCGAACCTTAATGTGCACTGCACTTCTCTCTCTCGAATGGTATTATGCAGCAGTATGGTATGGAATGCAAGAGTATTTGATGATACGAAATTTTTTATTGTCTTGAAAATGGTATGGGAAGTCTCTAATTTATAGGCAATCGAAAGGTGCAACTTAGCCCAATAGTTGCACCAGTTTTGTCCGAACAGGTAAACCAGTTTGGTTGGATGCAATGGTTCGGCCGAAAGGTCATAGCCGTTGGGCCTTGAAACGGTTTGGGCGTTGAGCCTTGAAACGGTCAGAACCAACGGTCAAATCCGATTGCGTCACGCGGGTCAGACACGATTCACGGGTTAGGAACGAGTTAACTGGATCTAATAAATAAACTTCTAAAACGAAATTAATTTAATTCATTAAATAATTAATTTAATTAAATAAATTTCTAACAAAAAGAATATTATCTAAATGACCCGAACCCGGCACGGCACGACTGGCTGGTCGGACGGACGGCGGCGGCGTGCACGCACATGTGGTAGTTTGGGCCAAAGCCCATGCTACCTAAGTCCTTCTCCATTCACAAAAGTGGGGTGCCCCTTGGGGCCCAAGTTCATAACTAATGTTAAGATATATAAGCCACTCGAAAATTTCACATTTTTCCTATATGGGACTAACATTGTTGTCACCCAAAATTATCAATCTTTGGAGCCTAGTTTAGATTCAATTT
>JABCMJ010004852.1:0-12619 GCA_014822125.1 Arbutus unedo | reverse complement strand
AGACTTCCGCTGTACATTGTAGGATGTTTCTTTTTTTTGAGTTATGCGTATTATGAGCTGCTTTATTTATTTATGTTTATCTTGTTTGGATGGTGGATTAGTCATGTTGGTGCGCTTGTCACATGTCGTGTCGGATGGATCAATTGGTGTTATTCCGGGGCGGGGTGTGACAGGTTGAATCTCGGGTCCTCACACGCTAGGGCAAGTTGGGCCAGGATAATCGAGCATGTCTCCTCAACTCAAGTGTCACCTCAGCTTAAGTGTTTGCTTAGCTCAAGTCTTATCCTCAGCTAAGCTATCTGCAAAGGCTAAGAAGAGTTAGCATTTCAGGGATATTCCTTAAGGCTACGTTGTTTAATCATATACTGCCCCCGCTTTGTTTGATTAGAGCCAATTGCTAACATCACAGGATATGGTCATATTTCATGTAACGGTTCTCCATTTTATTTCAATAATGGATAAGGATCATAGAGTCCACTTTGGTGTCATTCCTATCTACAAGGACTGCTTCCACTCTCCACGATGCCGCATAATACGGAGGACTTCAACCTTTTATATAAACAAAGTTAACTCCATAGTACAAGGTACGAAAATTCTAGCATTTTGATTACTTGAATCTTTCATCAGTCGAATTCACTCCGTTATTAACAAATTCGTAGTTGTTTTACAACTTCGATGTACTAGGGATCAAAATCAGTAGGCTAGCGTTGTCAATTTCTAAATAGGTTTCGCGACAGCCGGAACGATATTCAACTCCGGCAGCATCATCACCCGTCTGTTGCTGGAGGCACACACTGCTCTCATGACGACTTTCGAGAAACTGATGAACTATTCGATGACTTAAGGCATGTCGGTGCTCGATAGTTGCTACGGTCTAAGTAATTACACGACCGTATCAATTCCGACAGTGAGTTTCTTATTCGATAGCAGTATCAAGGTTTTGATCAGCCCAATTGGGATATTTTACGGACTAAAATCGTCACAGGTATGCATGGCATTCGCTGAAAATAGCGATCACTCGGAAAAGATTGTAAGTTGCACAATCGACACCCTCCTTTGCCTTATCCAGGTGTCATTCGAATTGGTATTCCTAACGTTCAAACTGTGTTTTTCCTTAAATTACAGTTATGTCAATTCTACGAAAAATCGTGCAGCATAACAGTTGTACCCGACATATCTCATAAATCTAATATATCCAAAAGTCCAACAACAATATCAATAATTTAATGTTGCCTTCATGATAACATCAATGAACTTAACATATCAATATAATATGGTCTCAAATGGTCAACCTACTCTCACGAGATTTCACGGGAATCTGTAGACGTAAACAATATACATGTGGATGCATTTATAGTGTGTACATGATTTTAGGTGAGTTCGACAGTCTGAAAATATGGTTCGAACAGGAAAAACAACATCCTATAAATTCTGGATTTTGTACAAGTAACTCGAGCGAGCTACTGTAAAACAAATTCTAGCTCGAGTTACTATAAAACAAATTCTTACTTCTGACTATACTGTGAGAAAAAGGACAGAGTTTAGGAATTTTGATCAAGTTGCTCAAGCAACCATAGCTCTGTAACATCCTGATTTTCAGATACGTTAATTTAAAAAAGTAAAGTAATCAAATACCACAATTTCATTAAAATAGGAGTTTGATACAGAAGATAATTGAAATTAAAAGACTTTTACATTAATTTTTTTTTGAAAAATGACCTCATCATTTATTTCAAATCAATATTTCTAACAATGACCTTGCCATTCATTTCGAATCAATATTTATAAATCAATAATTCTAAAGTATAGTACTCCCGAATGATAATGATCCCAATCACTTGACCAACTACACTTTCCAACCACACAATTCTCGTTCATCATGTTCCCACTCAATATATTTTTTCTAACATTATATGCTTTTGATACCGTGCCAGAACAGAGTACGTTTTTAAGTTTATGGAAGAAGGCTATAAGACTAAAAATGGCACAATAAGACTAGATATGATTTTGACTCAAGCGTAATTTGGCTAAACGCATGACATAGCTAAATGCAGCGCTTGGGTCCAGCACATCTCTTGTTTAATCAAAGCTCGTCTTAAGTCGCATCACGGCTAAAGATAACCATAAATATTTTCATGAGAAATATTATGCACAATAACTAATCATTATACAGTTCTCAGTATGTTCAATGTTCGGGTACCTAAGAGATACCTTGAGTATCAGTATTTGTCCATCGTCTAATAATCAAAGTGCAATTTATAACATTATTCGTCTAACAATTATCATGTCATTTTCATAAATTGAAGTACTGGATTAAAACATATCATGAAATAAAGCAGCGGAGAGAATAGTTCGCGTTCATGGTTTTGGGTTGGCGTTTATCTATATCCATCATTTGAACACATAAGAATAAATATAGGGATAAAATGAAAGTTGTAAAAGTGTCTTTTACTAATGAATAAGGTTTACTTAAATTAATTTAATAATAATATGAAAGTAACTATTTAACTCAAGTGTTTTAATAAAATTAAAACTATTCATGCATAATATTTATATCTATATTTAAATTGATGTTTAAGATTTACAACGTGGTGTAATAAATATATTATGTAAAATGATAATTTAAAAGTGTACCTATTATATATGAATATTATTTCAAAATAACCTAGGACAAAATTCATTAGCTTTATTTCACAATTTGAATACAATAAGGGTATATACGTAATTTTCATAAGCGGTGGAATTCTGTAAATTGACAAACTAGTGAGGTTTATCGAGGTTCCAATGCCCGTGATGGGGATACTCTACGGTTACACTCTAACCCAAGCTTGTCTTGCGTTTGCTGCCAACAGCAATGACACCGACGTGGCCATTTTCGGAAATGCCCAGCAGCTCACTTTGGATGTGGTTTATGATATTGCGATCAATAGTGCTACATACATATCACTTTTGCACATCATTTTTATATATCACTCAAAATTACGTCATTTTGTGTTGAAGAAGACCCAAATAATATAAAACGACGTAGTTTTGAGTGATGTGCAAAAATGATGTGTAAAAATGATGTGTGTGTATCATTTTTGTATTGCGATAGGATTTGGGACCGGAGGATGTTCCTAATTAAAAAGAGAATTAATGCTACTGCGTACACATCTAATTGTACATAATTTGTACATTTTCTCTCATGAGTGATAATGTGCGTATCGCAAATAGCAATACGAATTTCACTGTGACAAGAAGTACAAAAATAATGTACGTAGCGTTCTTTATAAAATCAATGGAAAATTAAGACCCTCGAGTTTAGCTCGTGATAGCAAGAAGAATAAAATGAGGGCATAAGTAAATTCCTTTTGAGAGGAAGTGTGTTTGATATGTGCAAAATGTTAGAAAAATAGTTTAGAAAACATAATTTTAACTAAGTTTGAGTTAAAATAAAAGTGAATTTCATATAATTTTATATGTGAATCTAAGTGGCAATGTGTTTATATACACATGGAGCTTAAGATTGTATATTTAGTTGGGCAAAACTATTTATATGTGAATTATAAATTGAATTTAAACTAGCCTCTAAAGATTGGTTATTTTGGGTGACAATAATGTTAGTCCCACATAGAAAAAATGTGAAACTTTCAAGTGGCTTATATAGTTTAACATTAGTTAACGGTTTGGGTCTCAAGGGGCACCCCACTTTTGTGGATGGGGAAGGACTTAAGTAGCATGGGCTTTGGCCCAAACTATCACGCGCATTTGCCGCCGGCCAGGTCGGGTTCGGGTCATTTAGATAATATTCTTTTTGTTAGAAATTTATTTAATTAAATTAATTATTTAATGAATTAAATTAATTTCGTTTTAGAAGTTTATTTATTAGATCCAGTTAACCCGTTTTTGACCCGCGTGACCTAGCCAAATCGCGTCTGACTCGCGTGACGCAATCGGATTTGACCGTTGGTTCTGTCCTTTTCAAGGCCCAACGGCCAAACCGTTTCAAGGCCCAACAGCTATGACCTTTTGGCCGAACCATTGCACCCAACCGAACCGGTTTACCTGTTCGGACCAAACTGGTGCAACTCTTGTGCTGAGTTGCACCTTTCCATTGCCTATAAATTAGAGGCTTCCCATACCATTTTCAAGACAATAAAAAATTTCGTATCAAGTACTCTTGCATTCCATATCATACTGCTGCATAATACCATTCAAGAGAAAGAAGTGCAGTGCAAATTAAGGTTCGACAAACTAGTAGTTTGCAGTGCTGCTACTATTAGTATAGATCGTTGCATCTTGGGAGACAGGCGCCATTCATCTCGTAGCACCGTAGCGAGGGCGTATTTTGTCTTAAGGAGATTGTGTCAAATACAAACCTCAATCAGTAAATATTCGTATTCTACCGACTCGTTCACCAAGTACTTGGTCACTGAAATTCGTTCGCAAAACAAGTAAATTTCTGCTATATAATTTTATATTATTTTTCTGTCGTTCTTATACATCCATAATAGATTATTAATAGCGTAGTTAACATAAAATACTTGAATGATATGTGCAAAATAAATTTCATAAAAATATAGTATTTGATAGAATAAATGTGTAACAGATTATTGAATTAAATTTAATAATTTTTCCCTTCTTAACATATAACATAAGGATGTTAATTAAAGTGTAAAGTAGATGTTTATACCAGTATTTACACTCCACAATATTGCAAACATAATATCTATGAAATATTTATAATATTTAATATATAACATATATGTTTAACATTTTTTTTATTGTTTCAATATCAGTCGAGATTAAAAATATTTTTGTAATTTTAATGTCACTTTTAATTAATGCTAACATTATAAATGTATTTCCTTATTTCAATGTCAGTTTTAATCAAAATCGAGATTAAGAAGGTTTTCATAAAAAATTTATTATTTGATTTCGATGCCACTTTTAATCAAAATTGACATTATAAAAGAAGATTAATTATTTCACCAACTTGAAAAGCGACATAATAAAAATATTACATTACAGTGTTTTTTTTAAACTGACATCAATACTTATTTCAGTTTGTTCAATGATAAGTTTTCAAAAATTGGCATGTTATTTACTTTTATAGTCTGATATTTAAACTATTGTAGTAGTGATTACAATTTTTTTTTGTACACTGACATTAATACTTATTCTAGTTTTTTCAACGACAGATTTACAAAAACTGACATATTTAGTTTTATAATGTCATATTTAAGAATTATTGTAGTAGTGATTATATATATATATATATATATATATTTTACAGACTGACATCCAAGGGCGGAAGTTGTGACAGGCTATACTGGGCTATAGCCCAGGTAAAAAAAATATTTTTTTAATGTAAAATTTTAGTTCAAAGAATTTTAGACCGTTCTATTATTTGCATTCAAGTGCATTTTTTAACCTGGGGTAAAATAATTTTTTAGTTCCAGCCTTGCTGACATCAATAATTATTCTAATTTTTTTCAATGACAAATTTGTAAAAATTAACATATTATTTATTTTTATAGTATTATATTTAAGAACTATTGTAGTAGTGAATGACGTGGAATTTACAGTACTTTAAAGAGCTCTATATGCATGAAACAATTTCGGTCATATCTATTTGTGAATCTGTGTATATAATTATGTATGCGTAGACTTTGAGAAAAACAAATAAGGCCTTTCACAATTTAGGTTATTCTTTGTAATCGTAGTTGTGGTACTCTCTTTGCATGGGCTGGTGCTATGTCAAGGAAATCACAGATGATACGTCAAAATGATATCACACAATACGTCATGTTATTCGCAAGGCACAAAGAGCGAATGGTCCTTGATTTAGGGGTAAATTTACTGACACCAAGTGAAGTTTTGATATATACAATGATATCCTCTGAGGTTTTTAAAATTACACTATCATCCCTCACTTTTTGCCGACAATGTGATAAGAACCTCTTCTCTTCGACGGAAGTTAGGATTTTGGATGAAAAACGAGAATATGTGATGATGTCATGCTAATTCCTCATGTAAAAGCCCAAAGTACCCCTGCAATTACCTTCCCTTTCTCTATAAAGAGATTTTAGATGAATTCATACGCTTCTTTGTCCGTCTTCATCAATCGACGTAAAAAAAAATAAAAAAGATAAAAAAAAAAAGTTGTCAAGGTGTACCTAACCAAACCTGACCAATACTAAAACAACAATTTTAAGGAATAAATAATTAATTAACTAACCAACTAACCAGATAACTGACTAAAATAAATCAAGACTAATAACATCGTGCCACAAATTTTTGCTAATTTTAACATTAATGATTAATTAACTAACATCATGTTTCAAAATTCTGAAAAAGGACTTGGAAATTTCAATCGAATTACATTCAAATCCTTTGTCGAGAAATGAAAAATGATCCAACGATAGGTTACTTTTGTGCACCTTACACACGTTGCTCATTCATTGAATAGTCCAGGGCTGATTTAGTATTTTGTTTTATTTTACTCATGAAATAGAAATATTCGTCGTAATGACCTAAATTTATGAGAGGGAAGGAGTAGTTTTTTTAATTTTTTTTTGTTTAGTCTGTATTATTATTATTTTTTTATAGAGACTTGGAAGGCAAAAATGTTCCACGCTAAGTGTAAGCAAATAAATGAACAAAAATATCTTATTCTTCGTTCGAAAAATAACACGGTAAAATATTAATAAACAAAAAATACATTAATTAATTCTCTACTTTTGTTTTCTTTAATGGAGCCAAATTTGGGAAGAAAAAAAAAGCATGTCATGCTGGTTTTTAATATTAAAAAGAGTGTTTTTGTTAAAAATCTAATATCTTTAGGCAACCAAAAAAATAAGAGGCAGAAAGTAAATGTCGTAGAAGAGAATAAAAGAAAATAAGAAAATAAGAGGGATAAGTTAAGTTGGATCATTCTAGATTAGAGGGGTAGTTTGGGTATTTAAATTACGAATCAGCGTGACATCATTACACGTTCTCATTTTCCACTTGTAAAAGCTAACATTCATCCAAAAAGAAGGGGAGTATGATCATATTGTCGGCGAAAATAAAAGAGGATATTTTGGAGAGCTATCGTTTGTTTTTCTGTGGTATGTAATGAAATAAAATAACATAATTTTATTCATTTTTTTTTAAATTATATGATTTTGATTTTATAATAAGTTAAAATAATATAATTTTAAGAACTAAAAAAAAAATATCATTTTTCTTATATTATACATATACTATAAAAAAATGTACTATGTCCTTCCCGAAAAAGTGTCCGTGCATTTATCACGTTGTGAGCAAAACATGGGGCCTATCTATTTGTGCGCCATTATCCTATTCCAACTTCTTCCTTTTTTGGCGATTATTCTTTCATGAAATTATGGGCCGTCAGATATTCTCTTTCCATGGTTTTGGGTTTCCCATTTGCAGGTCAAGCCAACCACAAATTGATTGAGGTGCAAAACATGGTGGGTGTATCTTTCGTTAAAGTCAGAAAATGACTGCTCCTTCCATTTTCGGTTCGTTCGTTTATTTTTACATAGTGTTACATATACATTATTTTTGCACATTATTTTTATATATTATTCAAAACTATATCGTTTTGTATTGAAAAAAATTCAAATATATTTTGAGCGATATGGGTCAAAAACAAATATGATTTGTAAAAGTGATGTGTGTATCATTTTTGTTATTTTTACTATTTGGAATCTTTTAAAAAATAATTTATGTTTTTTAATTTATAATTCTTTTTGTATTGACTATGGATCTTATTTGATAAATCTCGATAAGTTCTGTTAGGCAATATTTTTCATAATCATTTAAAATATTATTAATTATTCAATGTAGAAAATTCTTTAAATAGCACACATGTCAAAATTGGACAAATAAATTGAGACGGAGAGAGTATCTACTTTGGAAGAACAACATATATAATTAGACCCTGTCGTAGCTGGAGATCGGATTAAATTTGTAAGCAAAAATAAAAATTTCTTAGAATCGGATTGAATACGGATTCACTTACTTCTTATCTGATTGTCAACCCGTTCTATTTTTTTTGCTCCGATTCCTGTCCTGCTTCTTATATGTACGAAGCATATATTATTTTTTATCGTTAAAACTAGTAAATATATATTGTTGAGAATTGTTTCTTACATTTTTACCCTTGTGACAATTAGACCGAAAAAAATTAGAATTATTTTATTATTATTATTTGACTGAAATTATAAAAAAGTTATTCTCTTTTTTTGGCACGAATTTTCGAGGAAGGGTGAGGATTTCCTATCATTGTTAGGAGCAGGGATGGACAATGGAGGCGATTTCCTGTTTGAAAAACAAGACATGAACGAAGGAGAATATTAATTTATGAAATCAAAGACGAGATGATAAATCCATCTCCAACTGACCCTAAATTGCCATCCCTGATCGAACCAAAAAACTAAACTGAACAGGTAATTTGATTTAGTTTGATTCACTTCGGTTCGATTTAGTCTTAAAAAAAATTGGTTCGATTTTAATTTTTAAATCCTATAAGCCGGACCAAATTGAAATTAAAAAAACTCATTTTTTCATAATTTTTCTTGTAATATGTATTTTTTTATTACATATTTTTTGTAACACACACACACACACACATATATATATATATAGGGAAAGGTTAAAGACCAATACTTTTTTAAATTAATATTAGACTAACGTCTAAACTCTTGATTTCCGATTAAATTTTAATGATTCGAACCGTTCAATGTGTTTAAAACATGTTTTTAAGGGTACCAGCGAGAAATCAGCTCAAATATTACCGGAAAGGGCTTGATCCAAACAGTGGTTCAAAATGCTGACAGCAACTGTTTTATGAACTACTGTTTGGATCAAGCCATTTCTGGTAATATTTTGAGCTGATTTCTCGTGGGTACCGTTAAAAACATGTTTTAAACACATTAAATGGTTCGGATCATTAAAATTTAATCGAAAATCAAGAATTTAGACATTGATCTAATATTAGTCTAAAAAAGTGTTGATATATATATATATATATATATATATATATATATTATTCTGCCTATCCTCTTCGTATCAAAATACTTATTTCTGAATTAAAGAATTAATATTTATTTACATTTGACTTAATTTAATCAAATTAAAAATTCGATAGGATTCAATTGAAAAAACAAAACCAAACAAAATCGAAATAGTTCGGTTCCGTTGAATTTAGGAAATTATAAACCTACTTCTAATTTGATCTATATTTTTCCTTCAATTTATATTAAACTGGACAGATTATGCCCCTAAATTTAAGTCACCATTGCGTATTCCTAAGGTCCTTTCATACTAACCCTTTCATACTGACCAACTTATCTGCAACTTCATTCCCTTCTCAGTTGAAAAAATTGAATCAAACAACATTAAAATATTTCAATTTGATTTCAATTTAAAAAATTATAAATTTAAATTTCTGATTTGGTTTGAATATTTTATCAAATGAGATCGATTACACTTCTAAATTTTAGTCACTGTTGCGTATTATTGAGGTCCTTTCCTACTGGGCCACTGGCCAACTCATCAGCAACTTTTATTCCCTTCCTTCTAAGGGTATGTTGTTTGGGATTTGTGGAGCTGTAGTGCACTTTCCTGTAGTGCATGTGTAGTGCAGGCAAAACGATAAAGCGGACAAAACTATGTCGTTTTGCCCGCACTACACATGCACTGCAAGAAAGTGCACTACAGCTCCCCTGAATCCGTTGTTTGGAACTTCCCGCGGCTGTCAACATCAAGCGTGCTACATGGCGCATTTAACTTCTCGGATTTGTGGAGCTGTAAAGTATTTTTTTTATTGTGCGCGTGTAGCACGGACAAAATAATATAATTTTATTCATTTTGTTCTTAAAATTATATTATTTTAATTTATCACGCAACTTATTACCACAATATATGGAATCAAAATGATATAATTTGAAGAAAAAAACAAACAAAACTATATCATCGTACTCAAAAAAAATATATTACAGCGAATTCTTTCTCTTAGCAGAACCCAAAGCGTGCTATATGGCGCATTTTCATAAAATCCTATGATTCACTAACCTCTTGACTCTCCAAAGAATCCCCCAAGTGGCATTCATTTCTATTGGTAAGAAGAGGGATAATACTCTATTTGGGTGTGATAATTATTAATACTGTGTTCGTTTGCTTATTTTTAAAATAATTTTTCAAAAAAAGTATTCTGAAATGTTATTTGTTGTAAGTGTTTTAGAAAAAATTTAAAAGTTAAATTTTTTCGACATTTTCGAGGTGTGTGTGTGTGTCTCTCTCTCTCTCTCTTCTTTTATAAAGAAATGAATGTTATTTGAGAAAAAAATAAAAATATTTGAGAAAAAAAAATTCAAACAAGTTCAGAAAAATATTTGAGAAAAAATTTCTCAAATAAGCAAACGAACACAATTATATTTTCGTCTTTATTTTCAAAAAAATGTTTTGAATTTTGTATTAATTTTTTGTTCATTTCGATAAGAGATTTCAAAAAAATATAAAATTATATCTAAAATATTTAAAAAGTTTAGAAAAGACGAAAAATAAGACAACACGTAGTCTGTTTTGAAAAAAAAAATTCATCTTTAATGAATTTTTTTTAACTTTAGAACATAATTTTATATTTTTCAGACTTTTTTCGTCGAGACAAACCAATAAATTCTAAAAACTTAATGAAAAATAACAAATATAATTTTTTAAAATAAAAACAAAATAATTTAGACCCATAATTTAGGCCAAATTGACTGAATCAGAGATTTATTATAAGAAAGTAATAATTATAAATAATTTATTTGAGTATTCTTTAAAAATTAGGATATAATTCATATGGATAAATGTATGACATTTTTATAATTAATAATGACATTCTTTTAACTAATAATGAAAATTTTATAAATAAAAAGGAGACAAAATGTAGATAGAGAGAGGAGTGTGATAGCTTTATCTCCCTTCGGAGAAAAAAAAAATCGGCCACATATGACAAATCCAAATAGTCACATTAGGTATGATAGCAATGAAACTTTTTGTGATCCCTAACAAACAAGCTTAGTTCAGAACATTACTGGAATTGAAGTTTGTCTGATCGTTAATTTTAAGGCCCCAAGAACTAGTCGGCAACAAGTGAGATATACTCCAAATTGACCGAATACCTCGATTATCCAAAAATAATAATGATTACACAAGTGTAATGGGCCATAAGTTTGTTGGGTTGTATAATTTCTTATTTTTGGGATTGAAATATACCGAATGAAGGACTATATGTCCCGTTTAAATTTTAGAAGGGATATGAGAAATATAGTAAGAAAAGTATTTAATAAAACATGGGAATTGTTATAGCCAAATAAATAATTCCATAAGATTTGTTTGAGTATTTTTTTAAGAAAAGTATTATAAGAACAAGAGAAGGAGACTTACATATAAATAATTCCATAAAACCCCCTCGAGGGTCAATCCCCCAAATTTTCAGAAGTACGACCCAAAAAATAATGCCTACACATATGATGCACTTGCACCATATGATGTTCCTCTATAGCTCGGATGATGTCATACCGTCTAAGCTTTTCCTTCCTAGTTTGGGTGAGCTTGGCCTGTTATGGTATGATAAGTTGCCGAAAGCTTCCCTTAATTCTTTTCAAGAATTTTCTCTCACCTTATTGGCTCAGTTTGTCAGAAGTACAAGGCAAAGAAAGAAGGTGAATGCCCTACTCGGCCTACGAAAATCATAAATGAGACCCTTCAGCAATATGTAGCTCGGTACTAGAAATTGTATGATGAGATTCAAAAATATGACTGATAATATATAGCAATCACGTTGTTCAAGTTAGGTTTGTATCATAGGAGCCGAATCTTTGAGGATCTTATGTTATTCAACCCTTCATACACGGATGACTTGATGTGCCATAGCAACAAACACTGTCGGCTTGAGGAGGCAAGACATGAGAAGAGGTTGTCAGAACTAGTGTCGAAGCCAAACCAGGGTGAATGACAATTCAAGGAATGGTCAAAAGGGATTCAACATCGTACGAATAGGAGAGAAGAAAGGTCCTCGAGCCCATAAGTTTGTAGCAATTTCAACAATTTTCTCGTTGCCGATCTATGTTCTTCTGTGAAATATCGAGAATGAATCATTCCTCTGGTGGCCTTTGAAGGCGTTGGGGGAGATCGGAAAGCCAAAAATTCCCACATGTGGTGTTTGAAGCGTAGTTAACAAGTTCGAAATTTTTTAGGTACTATCAATTCATATGAAACCCGAATACTCTAAATTATAAAAAAAGAAAAAACGATACATAGAAATATTGGGGTAGCTCTCATCCTAGTGGACATCCAATAATAGCACTCAAGTGCATTTGCCTAAGGAATTTGGGATGGCAACTTCTCTTGGTGGTGTGGAAGGATGAAGCTCCTTTATAAATTCTGCATATATATGTGTGTGTGAAAGGCTAAAGATACTAATATTTTTTTAGACCAATACTAGACCAACATCTAAATTCTTCATTCTTGATTAAATTTTAATGATCCGAACCATTCAATGTGTTTAAAATATGTTTTTAAGGGTACCCTCGAGAAATCAGCTCAAAATATTATCGAACCACTCTTGATCCAAACAGTG
>JABCMJ010004834.1:0-11570 GCA_014822125.1 Arbutus unedo | reverse complement strand
TGGTTCGGGTCATATCTACGAGGTGGCGATTCTTGCGCTCGGCAACGCCATTCTGTTGAAGGGTGTTAGTTCAAGAAATTTGATGAATTATGCCATGGTCCTGAAAAAGAGTTACAAAACCACCTTTAAAGAATTCCTCCTATTATCAAAACGAACAATTTTGACAAGTGCTTCAAATTGAGTGCAAATTATTTTATGAAAATCTTTAAAAATAGTATAAATTTCACTTTTGTCTTTTATTAAATAGACCCATGAAGTACGGGAACAAACATTTGCAAAAGAGACAAATCACCTATGACCTTTAAGGGAAACAACCCATGAAGGGCCCCAAACATCAGTATGAATAAGACTAAATGGAACATGACTTTATTATTACTCAGATATAAGGAAATCCGATGATGTTTGCCCCAGTTCACAATTAAAAATGGAAATAGTTTTATTTTCTAACAAGGAAGGAAACAAGTGTTGTAATAAATAAAAAGAAGGATGGCCAAGACGGTGATGCCATAACCAGATAGTGTTAGTAGAGGAATCAGAAACTCTCATGAGATGAGCCTGCTGGTGACTGTCCGAACTTCCTTCCATGAAATCCATGATATACGGACCATTTTTCTTTCTACCACTGCCACTCATCTTTCTCGTGATAAGGTCATGGAAAACACAGTGAGAAGGGAAAAATGAGACGCTGTAATTCAAGTCACGAGTAATTTTGCTAATAGCCAATAGATTAGTATAAAAACTAGAAACGTGAAGTACAGAGGATAATGGTAAAGACGGAGAAGCATGGACTAAACCTTTGCCTGACATGGATGAAAAAGTGTCATAGGTGATTTTAACTCTATCTGGACTTGAGTATGGTTTATAAGTGGAGAACACAAAGGATACACTAGTCATATGATTAGATGCACCAGAATCAATAACCCAATGAATACTAGACAGACAATGGAGTGCACTCACAGAGTTAGTTATGTTATCTGAACGGGCAAAAGGCGAGGAGGAACCAGTGGAGTTATTAAGCCGCGACATAAAGCGGCAGAGTCTCCATCTCTCATGAAGAAAGAAATTCTGATGAAGATGGAGTTGGAACACTAGCAGCTGGTGAATCTACAACCTCTGTGTGATGGGCACGGGATCCTCCCTCTCTACCTCTATAACTCCCAAACCTGCCACCCGAAGGCCCAAAGCGGCCACCTTTCCCACAATTGCCTCTGCCCCCATTGAGTTTCCAGCATATCTCCCTGGTATGGCGAGGGCACTGGCAATGATCGCAAAACAACTTATCCTTCTCATCAAGAGGTCTCTCGGTAAAGTTATTTTGCTTCCAAGGTTGGCTCCTACCACCATTGTGGAGAGTAGAGACCAAGGATGAGCGGTCAGAAGGAACAGTAGACAACACGGTAGTATGTCGACTTTCTTCATTCTAAACATAGGCAAAAATTTCTCGAAGAGATGGAAGTGGCTCAATTCCCAATACTCGACTACTAATGGGATTATACTCCTGATTTAGACCAGCATGAAACTTGAATATTTGGTCTCTGTAAACCAACTTCCTATAACTCGTAGTATCTCTAGCGCAAATTGGGTTCCAATCCTTGTAATGATCAAAAGACTGCCATAAGCCAGTAAGGGTAGTGAAGTACTAGAGAACTGTCATCTCATCCTGTTTCAGCCGTTCGATGGTGCGCTTTAGGTCATATATCTGAGCCATGTTCCCTTTGCGAGCATAGGTATCCACAAGGGCATCCCAAATCTTCTTGACCGTATCCAAATTAGATATCTCTCGCCGATTGAAGGAATCATAGAATGTACTAGCCTGTTCATTACTTGGAAATTTTCTATATCCCATTTTTTATACCCTGGATCCTTAATAGGCAGTGACGGTGTTGTCCCATCGACATAACCTAGGCTGTCTTGACTTTTCAGAGACAAGATTGTCGAGCGTGACCAAGAGAGGTAATTTTGGCAATCGAATAGGGTGGTAGTGATTTTCAAGTTAGAGTTGTCTCTGGAGATAATACTTTCCCTCTCTACGAGTGGCTGGGAGCTTGCAGTAGATTTCTCTTCCCCCATAGCAAGCGAAGACAAATACTCCTAACAATCAAACGATAAGAGATGGAATGGAAGCCACGAACAAGTTGTACGGAATTTGGGAATTTATGGAAAGATCATGGGCTAATCTAAAAGCCCATAAAAAAAGATCAAAAACACGAGAGAGTTCAGCAGAGGGCGGAGATGATAAGGCTGATGGTGGTTGCGAGTGGCGAAGGGGGCTCACGGTTGTTTGGCGGGTGTCGCAAGGTGGCTGATGGGTGTTCAGTGGGTTCGCGATGGGTTGGTGGTTGGGTTTTAGGGAAGAGGCACTCGTGGCGGTCTTGGTAGAAAAGGAGGCCGGGGTTGGATTTTTGGTGGTGGCTGGTGTTGCAATGATTATTGGTGGTGACGGCTATAGTAATTGGTCAAACCCTACTAAAGGAGGCTCCGATACCATGTTTAATAATATTGTGTGAAAACTTGATTAGAGATTATGATTTTAACCCTTTATATAGTAATTTCAATACGAGTACAATCACAAGAAAGACCCTTAGGGTCCTCCCAACATAGAAGGACAATAATATGGCAATTGGCAACTAATACACTAATAAAGGAAATAAACCAATATATGGTGAATATTCAACGGATATTTTACAGACCCAACTTGTTACGTAGTAGCTCTAATTGCAGTTTGCATAATGGCTTGGCAAAGATGTTGGCTAGTTGAGCGCCTCGCATCCTCAGTTTGTGTGTGTGTTGTGGGGGGGTGGGTTGGTTATGAAAGTAGCATTTTTTATGTATTGTTTATGCATTATTTATTATGCATTGTTTGTGTATTATTTACTCATCTTTTATTATAAGGGAAGGGTAGTATAGTCTTTTAGTCTTATTAGGGTTAATAGGGTTAGCCAATATAAATCGTCTAAGTAACGGGCAGTAATAACAACATGACTTGCTTTTTAGGCACTTGCATATGAAATAATAAAGCCCGTGTGACCTCTAACAAGTTTTGCGTTAACTTGCGTTCAACAAATCAATTTTGTTGGGGAGTCTGAGAAGATGAGGACTGATGAATAATATCGTGTTCATCAAAAAATGTGTATAAAACATCACGGAAATGTTCTGGAGTATTATCAAAACGAAAAATACGAATAGGAGTATCAAACTGAGTTTTTATTTTCATATAAAATGATTTAAAAATGGAATACAAATCTTGAATTGTGCAATGCAAATCTAACTTATATGTGATACCTGTTGGGATTTCTGTGTGATGCCTTGAATTTCCTGCTCTTTTTCTTGTCCCTTCTTTTATGATATTTTTGAACTGTTTAAACCATTTAAGGTATAGATCAGATATGATACTCTCGATTTACCACCCATGACTCCTCTTACTGCTACATAAATCCCCCATGAAAATGAACCAACTAACCTGTTGTACGGTCATACTATTCAGTTAGTGTTCATTGTTCTCCGCACTTATCAACAGTCTCTAAATTCTTTCCTTCTCATTCTCACACTAAAAACTCGATGATTTTTTTAAACCATCATTTAGCTCTAAATCTCATCAAAACCGACCTTTAATATGCCTTCTGCCATGCCCCGCCAATTTAATTCCAGCCTCCTTGTTTGAAGGAATGTTTGTGACACCCATGCTACACAAATGTCGCACTTGAGGAAGTGGCTAATTAATTCAGAGTCTTCGTTATTAATTCTCATATTGGTAATTTCACTGCTTGCTTTACCTGTTACCGCAGAAACTGAAATATATTTGGTCACAAAGCTTATCAAATACATTGTTGAATGAGTGGTTTTTTCTTTTGTGAACTAAATAAATTTAATGCTGTAAGTACACAAGGGGCGGATCCTTTTTAATGTTGAAGTTGGACTTCAAATTGATCACTTTACTTGAGCAACTGGTCTTGATTGCCTAAATGCACTAAATTGCTATGCATAGTTGACAATTGTGTGGTTCAATTCTTTTCAATGTTCATTTTTCTTTATAATTTTCCATCATACCTACAATTACGGCTTCTGAGATGCCAACTTTTTCAAATAGGTCAAAGTGCTTACGCTATGCCAATCAACAAGCAAGGATAACCTTGACGGTACTATAAGCATACCTATTCTCTTTGATGTTCTTATGAACTGTTGTTTCCTTTCAAGTTGTGAGTATTGAAGAGATCAGTTAGTAACTGCTAAGAAAATCTGTTAGAAATCATGCTTTACTGTCACCTTGTGTTTCTACATTGCAGAAGCATCAGAAGATAACCTGGAAAAAGTAGAGAGGTCGTATGGTTCAATTATGATGGAAAGACTGACTGGGAGTGAGGATGGACGGATAGATCATATGCTTCAAGTACAACCTTGTACCCCTTGGCACCAACTTTTGAGCTTTCATGTGTTCTTTCTTTTGTATATTTTTAATTACCATCAGTGCACATCTTTTGGAAGTAACAAACCTTCGCTATTCTTTGGCATTCGTTGTGGAATATATCCTATTCTTTATTTTTTATTCCTGACTAGAATATTAGGATTGGTTGCTGTTCATATTGTTTTTTCGTATTGTCCATTGATGAGTTTTACATGATGATGTATGATGTGTGATATAAGACTTATTTTCAGGATAAAATCAGAAATTGTCCACTCGTTTTTGGAGGAAGAAAGTTGTGTCTCACACAGCCCAAACACCCAGAAATATACCATTAGCCCCTCGTACACCCAACACTATATAGAAGAGCCGAGTCTCTATCTCTGACAGTGTACTACACACTATCTATTTGTTTCTCTTTGTATCTCAGGTTGTTGGGAACTCAGAAGTGATGTCCCTATTTATAGCAGAATTTCCACGGACCAAACTGCAAACAGAGAAAACCTTAGGGGGCTGGAGATTTGAGTATGGAATTTCTCCTCCCAATTTGGTCTACTACCAGAAGATGAGGGGCAATCATAGTCATTGAATTCAACAATATGTTTTTGCTGGATCTTATGTTGGATGGACATGGGTGCAGGTATCTGATGCGGGTGTATATTTAGGTGTCGGACACCTAAAACTTAAAAATAGACGATTCGTAGATATGGATTGAGATTTGGATATGGGTGTGGGGATTGGTTAAATATGTTATTTTAGATGTAGTTTTACATGGAACTAAGCTAAGAAGTTATCCCATAAATTTTTTACACAACTTTTACAGGTTAAAAGAATGTATATCATAATTCAAAATATTTTAAATTAAGAACCCTATATAGGGCATACGGCCTATAGCCCACCAATTATGTTTTTCATGACTATACTTGCCCAAATAATAAATGTGGCATGTGGTCAGAGCACTTCCAAATATAAACAAGGGCTTACATGATGTATCATGGCTCAATCCCATTATAGTTTCATCCCAAAAAAGGAAAGACGACATCAAACACGTGGACTCTCTCTTTCGTTTTCTTCTTAGAAAGATCCGGTACATATTCCACACTAGTGTTGACATGACATAGGTGCTTCCCCGAAAATAGAGGATCCATGCAAAGTAAGCTAGATCCTGGAAAGGGCTATTTTGATGGTGTTGATTACTAGCAGGGAGAATTATCTTTAAATAGAGGACCTTAAACCAATTGGACCAGGAACTTCAGGATCCAAAATGATGCCTTCTACACATGTAGACGAAAAACACGAATTTTGTATTTCTTGGATAGCATTTGGATAGTAGCATTTAATCGCGCTGTTTCTTTTTTCTGTTCCCTTCCGCTTGTCCTATAAAATTTCTTTAGTATAGTATATATAATGGATGCCTTGTTGCAGTTGGACTTGAATTTACTTTTGAACAAGTTTTACTTGTTGGTAATGCAGGATAAAACCTTTCAGCATCCATACATCTCAGCGATTGGATCACATACGTAAGTAACCTATATCGTGCTTTGATCCTCAAAATGCCGACGTTTTCATATTTTTGGTGGTTATTGGACCAAAAAGTGGAATTGCAAGAGAAAATTTGTCAAGTTATTCGGTTGGACACTAGGACTGTACCGGCCTTTCAGTGTTGCTAATATGTTATTTTGCATGCATACATGTTGGGATATGATTCTGTTATATTCTGCAGTGCTGCTTGCAGGAAAATCTTGATCTTTTCTTTCTATACTGTGTTAACAGACGTGTACTGCTCGTTCAGTGGGATTATTACAGGAAGTTAATTTACGCAAGACAGGTCTCTTGATGTGGGAGATGGTCACTACCGTCTTTAGTTGTTCTAGCTACTTTCCCTAAAAGTAGACAAATCAGATTACAGAAATTTAGTGGTACTTCTATGCATGATATGGATAATAAGAAGTCAGTGAAAACTTGTCTCTCCACCAAGAAATATTCGAAACTAGGGCATGAGATTTCATTTTGATTTTTCCATGTGACAATTATTAGATAATGATGGTAGTTTGCGTTTCATAACCCTCTTTCCCCATCTCCAGAAATGAAAAGGAAGTCCGCATATGACTTATGCTAGATGATGTGCATTGACCCCAGTTGTTAGCCTTAATTAATTTTTAAGGTTATGGTTCTTTATCTTATATAGGCCCTGCACTCGCCACCCCTTCCTTCCCTAAAAAAGGATTAGAAACCTTCCCATTCCAGACCAATTGCAGACCAACAACAATGAGAACTCGCGGGCGTGGGATTGACACGAGGGGCCATGAATGGCTATATTTCTGGGAGCAAACTCTGGGCGAATATGAAGCGACTATGAATCTCATGGAGAGTTCGATCTTGGATAAGGATGAACGCTTGCGGAATGCTTAACACATGCAAAGAAGTACGCGAAAGAACCTGTCCTTTGGAGTCGAACAACAGCTGGAAACTACTGCTAATATCTCGTAGGCTGAGGAGCAGGTAGGCTGCCTTAGCAGAGAGGAGACGAGCGTGTGTGCAGGCATGAGCGCGCACGCGCACACGCGCACACACACACACACATATATATAGAGAGAGAGAGAGAGTTGCGTGTAAGCTCAAAGGCATCAAGGCATATATCTTTTTTATTCTAGCGGATTTTCCAGACATCACACCCTTGGGGTTGTTGATCCATCAAGATTCAGGTAGTGTGAACTTTGAGGACCCATCCAAGCTGGGTACCTTAAGGTGTCCTTATAACCTTGAATTCGTTAGGGCATGGACCTAGTCCTAATTCAATATTAAAGATTGTCCTCCATTCACCTTGTGTGCAGAAAGTGGAACAATTGGTGATACTGTTCTATCTTCAGGCCACTGTTATCAATGACTCAATTATTTGGTGTTTGCTTTGCTACACAGGAACTATTGGAGGGATGATGATACTGCCCTTTTTATACTGAAACACTTGTATCGAGATATACCCGAAGAACCTGAGTTGCATGCGGAAAACAAATATGGCAGCAAAAAAAATGATAGCGGTTTGGAAGGCTGGGTGGACAGAAGAGAGGCTGTAGAGGAAGAACTTCCTTTGACTTTTGCTGATAGGGTTTTGATTAGAAACTTCTCTACAACAGCAAAGAAGATCACGAAAACGCACAGATGATTTCCTCTCTGCTCCCTCTCTGCCTTTTTCTTCAAAATGTAAGTGCTATTATCTGTAACAATGTTAAGTTATTTGTCCACTTTTGTTTTTAGCAATTTCGGCACTAAACGCGTCTCTGCATCGTTCACTTTCGTACCTGTATTTCAGTTGACAGGCTAAAAAGGAAGTTTTACATACTGTGTTGCTATTGATAAAGAATTGGAATCACAAGAATGACCAGGACGGGAGTTGTGCAGCAACTTATTCAGCAGTACAAAGTTAACATTTGTTGCTAGTCAATAGCTGTCTTCTGTTTCACTCTGTATATAAGAAGAATATAGGAGAAAGCTCTATAAAGAGTAATATAAATGGAATTTTGGTGGGTTTACATACTCTGTACATACCATACAAGTTCAATTGTGTCGCTGCATAGTTCATAATTTAGCTATTATAGAGCATGTCAAAAAACTTAGTACGACTTTATTAGGTTCTGTCGGGTGCAACCATCACATCGTCCTGCATGGATATCACTCTGATGTCGTGTCTACGTAGTTAGTATTCAACTATTTGCTTTCCTTACAGACTTTACTTTAGTTGGCTTAAACTAGACTTCATGGTTTATTTTTGGGACTTATGTGTAGGCTGTCCACATTTTTTATTCGCAAATGCAATTCTTATGACTTTTAATATTTAGAAGAAGCCTTCGTGATTGTGAGAGGTTTGAAGGAAAGTAGGGTTTCTCTTTTATTCCTTTTTTAAGCCCAACTCGTTTTTGGAGATGGATGGATTGACGAAAGAACCGTAGCAGATGCTGGTTTCCCTTACCTCCTTCCTCTCTTTATCTCTTGCTCCATTTCTGTTATTTGCTTTTACTGCTGCTGCTTTCTGGTTCTTCCTCTTCTACACTGTTTTCCTCCCTCTGATCTGACACTGGTGCCCTCTTTGCGTATGATTCTTCACCGATCTGTCCCTCTTTGTTGTTGCTACCTCCTCTCCTTGCTAGGTGTCCTGTAGTTTTTTTTTTCCGTCACATGTTAGAAGAATCTACCTTACACCAATCCCTATTGCCTGCAAACTATTTTGCATCTATTGAAGTTAGTGGCTGCTATTTCGTAACTTCTTTTCATCATGTATGTTCTAGACTAAGAATCTCTGCAAGTCTCTGGCTGTTTTTTGCTGTATGTTTGCGACATTTTTTAGAGTTGTATACATGCTGAATTTTGGATGTTTGGGCTTTTTCTTTGAAGGTCTACAAACTGAATTATTATATTCAGTATTTTCTAAACATAGGGCTGCATTAACTTACCAATATGAAGGATTAGACTAAGAAGGCTGAAATATATTTGTTTCTGACCTATCCGACCAAGTAGTTCCCACCCACCCTAGTTGAATCTTCCTATTGCTCCGTATTGCCCTAATATTTACTCTCTTTTATTTTGCATGGTTTTAAGAACTTAATTAACTTTTAGATGAATTGGAGACAGGTGTTAGGAAATATGTATTAGTGAATTAGTGAAAGCAATTATGTCTTTAATGGGTGTACTCACTTCTTATTTAAATTAAGCATAATTGTGTGTTAGGGTTAATTAACTTGATCCTAATTATTCTTTTTCTTTAAACATGGTATTAGGGCTTACATCAATTAAATTCTAACACAGCCGCCACCTTTCTACGTTGTCGCCTCCGTCATCTTCCATTGTTGTTGGCGGCAGCCTGCCTTGACTTTGTCAATGGTTTCGCCTTTGGTGGTACTTCCATCGTCAATCATCATAATAGTCCACGATCACCAATTCGATCGACATGGTAGATTGCCGTTGCTGAGTACTTGCGATCAACACAAGCCTGGATTGTTCGCGATCAATACCTTGATTGTCAATATGTTCAATATGCTTGAACCAACCTCTATTCGATCTGTTTGAAATCTCAGCTACATCAATCTTCAAAATCTTATTGTCATTTGAAGATGCCAAGTATTAAAGATGAGAGTAAAGACTCGGGTCTTTCGGTCGACAATAATGCCAGGGACGGACTTTGTCGAGCCTTGCTTGACGTAGACTATTGCTTTGTATTTTCTCCGTTTGAAAGTCTTTAAGTTATAGATCTCTTTTTGTACAAGAGTTTACCTTTGTATTCAATATTTTGTAACTCGACTTGTACTTTATTCATTTTAAGAAATGGCAAACAAGTAGATTTTTTAGAATTTTTGTTATTAACGTCTCTAAAATTTAGGGCGTTGCACCAATCTAATTTATTTAGTGGGGATGAAAGAGGGAGAAAGAAAAGAAAAAGGATCCTAACATGTGAAAAAAGGTCACATGACTCTCATGTAATGCAAATAAGATTGATGATGATTTTATTTGACAATTGGAGTCGTTTATTTTGTAAATCTTGATGTGTAAATTGCAAATATCCAAAATTAGGTTGATAAAAAATTAATAAAGGCTTGGTCAAAACGTATTTTTTTGTCCATTTCTCTCAACAAAATGTTGATAGTTCAAATAGGTCTGTCTAACTTAGCTTTTTGCATGGAGGATGTACACTTGAATACCTACAAATTGAATTATTTCGTTTGTCAAATAAGACCATGGAAGGTCCCAATTTGCATCACATGATATATTGTCGCACAAGAGAATCTTGATTCGAAAAGATAGATGATTGGATTGCATAATAGAAGGAGAGATGTCACGTAAAAAAGAAAAATTAAAATTCTAGTGAGATTGATCAGAACTAAGAGTTTGGAGGATTATAATAGATTACCACATTCTTATAATATAGCAAGACATATGGACAACCAACTAACAATTTCTTAGAAAACAGATAAAATTTCTAATTTTTAAAGAAAATGACACACCTTGTTGAAAGATTTAATTGATAATTTCTTCTCTCTCCTTATTCTTTTCACCTTCCTATAAAAATGATAAAAAAAAAAAAAAAAGAAGAAGTTAATGCAACCTCATCCAATTAATTGTCATCCTCTACCACTTCCAGAGCCTTTATAGGCCTCAGCTAACACCTGGTTAGTCTTTGGGTTTCTATGATATTATTGGTGTCCATCAGTCAATCATTGCCATCATTAGCCACGGCACAAAGTAGATGCAACATCCAGCTACTAACAGGCAGGCAGACTTATCCTTATCAAATCAACTCCAACAACCCATATTTGATGTCAATTTATAAAATTCTAATTTCTGCCACTAAGTTGATTGAAAAGATGCAAAGGGATTTTTTCGGGGGATAGGGAAGAAAAGAGGAAGTTACATTATGTGAAATGGGAGCATTTGAGGAGGAACAAAAAGTATGGAGGACTTGGGATCAAAATCATTATCCAACACAACCTATCTCTCCTTTCTAAATGGTGGTGGAGGTATAGCAATGACAGAGATGCTCTGTGGGTGAAAGTTATACAGAGAAAATATGAGATAGACTACACAAGTTGGCTTCCCATGATCATCTAGAGACAGATTTTGTGCAATAGGAGAAAGGTAACAGGAATGGAGCTTTTGCAGAATTGATTCAGCAGGGATCCAAAATCAGGCAATACTGCAAGATTTTGGGAAAAACTACTATACTGGATAGAAGAATCCACTCTACAACAACAATTCCCTTGGTTATTCTAAATATCTGTCTCAACAAGGAGAAACTATTTCAAGCATGGCAGAGAATGAAATCTGGACCCTATAATTTAGAAGGCGACAGTTCGTTTGGGAAGAGGAACTACTCCATGAAATGATGCAGAGGATCGATGGAGCAGCACACAACAGTTCATTACCAAATGAGATGACATGGTCTTGGAGCAAGGATAACCTATTCTCTGTGGCCTCTGTCTATGAGAGATGGGAAGACATTGAGATTGAAAAGAATGAAGGCCTGGCAAGAGTTTGGAAAGAAATCAACCCTGAACTATTTGTGTGGATGGCTGCTCAAAACATCATAGGAGTTAAAAACACTACTTCGACCATAGAGGAAGTCCAATAAATGGAGAGGAGAACCTAACTTTTTCATTTTATAACTCACAGGAGGAATCTACCA
>JABCMJ010004833.1:0-18944 GCA_014822125.1 Arbutus unedo | reverse complement strand
TGCTATTGGTTGACACTGGAAAAATAGCAAATTTTGTTACCGTATATCTTCTAATTTTCTATGTAACACTTTATAAACTTAATCTCGTTATTGAACTTTTTAAATCTTGCACGCGCGTGTGAAGGATAGTCTAGGTAACGAAAAGCTCAAGTCAAGATGAAGGGTAAGATAAAAAACTTTAAGTGGACCTATTAGTTAGAATCACGATTTGAATTACTCAAAATCTATCAACAAATATTTCATCTCTCCTACTTCTCTATCTCCATCAACATTATAGAAAAGATGTATAATTCCATCGACTTTATGGAATGATCATAAAGGAGAATGAGATGGGCAAATTCAAGGCTAGCCATTTTGTAAAGCTCTGACAAAGGCGTGATTTGAAGAAGTGAAAGAGCAAACTACTACTGAGAGGAAACCCTATTTTGAGCTCTTGGCTATATTTAGTATCCACTTCATCCCTCCTACGCAAATAAAGGACCAAAAACAGCCAAATCCCTGTAACATCAGTAAAATGCAAACCGACTTTGGAAGGATATGCCCACACACACATACGTGCGTGTACACATACATTTTGCAAGAAAAGTCTCATTTATCTTATCGGCAGCAATTTAAAAATAGCACAACTAATAAAAGTATAGGTAACAGACAAAACCAATTATTTAATGGCACCGTGAGGAATCAAAGACGAATATCAAACTGAGGTTTTTTGAGTTAAAAAAGTAAGATTCGATTGCAATTTCAATCATTAGACAAAGACGCAATTAAACCCAGATTACATTCCTAAACTAATCAAGAATGCTGAAGAATCCAAATATTTTAAGGATTAATCTATTCGTCATCTCCAAGATCGGCTCAGAATACTACCCACTGAAGTCCCATAAAAATCATCACAAAAGATTCAATTTTTTTGATTAATTGGGTCCTCCAGCGTACGCTAATAGATATGCATTAAATTGGGGTCCCAAAGCTATGATTGTCACGAACTAACCTGAGCTCTTGCTATGTGTCAAAGCCACCTCAAATGAACTCAAACACGGGAATAGCAGGCCAAAAAAGGCCCTCCCAGTGGAAAAGTGGGGGTGGTCTGAAAGGAGCAGTTACACGGAGCAAATCCCCTAAAAGTAATGGGTTTTAAGTGGTTAAAGAAGCAAATTGATATTGGGAGTCTGAAAGAAGTAGTTATGTGGAGCACACGGTGCATGTGCAGGTGTTGTGTAGAAGAAGCAAAACTGATTGTGGGAGGAAGTGCCAAAAAAAGTGGAGCAACATGATAATTCACCTAGGGTAGTTTTTTATGAGTGATCGAATGTCAATTCTATCCCAGCAGTTAATTCTCTCTCCGTTTGTTATTGTGTGAAAACAACTTTTGATAAGGATAATTTTGGCAAAGCTTCAAAAAATGGAGATACCAAATTGTGCTCTCCCTTTATAGAATAGAATAGATATAGAATAGTCTTAGGAGATTTAGGTAAAGGTTAAGACCTTTAGCCCAAAGATAAAATTAGCTTACATCTATATTGTGACGCGTACCTCTCATTCTCGGGGTCTAAATAGTGCTTTATAAGGGGTTTCATGAAACTTATTCAAATGATGTATTTTTGTAAGTCCATTCGAAAGGAAGAATGTAAAACCTTCGTTTTACCCATGCCTGTTTCAATGTGGAAAAAGGTGAGTGGAGCTCTATAAAGATTCACGATCTGTAATTACCTTTTGGACATTGGTTTCTAATGACGATATCATCAAATTAGAACACAACTATTTGAAACATCTACTAGCATAGTATATGAACTAATTTTGAGTTCCTACGTAGTCATGTGCATAGACTAAAGTCATCCTATTGACTTTGCTGAATGTGTATTACATATATTAGAATACCTCTCGATGTCTTTTTTCCTTCGAGCAACTATTGTTGAGGTGTCCTAAATAGAGCTGATACCATCTATAAAGGTGGTTAACTATGATAATGATATGGACATGAGGGTAGTAGCACAAGAGAAGGATTTTCAGCATATATCAAATTTCAAAAGTTTTGAACAAGTGAGCCTATAATTGAAATAGAAGATTACACGCTTACACCTAGCAGTCGTTAGGATGTTGAAATTCACTAATCAAAACAACACAATGGTGGACGTTTAAAAGACGTTGGATAATCAATTTCCACAGCTCCTTTACAAGGCCTTAGCAAGGTTCAATGGCTTATTAGTTGAGGAAAATTTAAGCGTAAATATATGATACAGTACCGTGTCAAGTTGAGAAGCCGAAACATGAAGGGTATCGAATATTTTATGTATCATAGTAGGAGGGTTATTTTTGTTGTTTTACATTTTGGTTTGCAAAGAGTACGTAAGTAGGACTCATGTCTTTCAAAGGTCAAGATGTGAAAAATCATATAGTTGTGTGTGAGTTATGGCTCAATGTCCCCTTCTCATTCTCCTTTTTGTTATCAAATGACCGTTTCTGATCACTTCCAAGTATTCTGTCCTATTTTGGAGATAGAAAAAACAATTCCCTCTTCTCGTGTTCTCCCTTTGTGATTCATGACGTCTTGATCTTGCAGAATCTCCCCCATTCCATTCCTTTCTTATCTTCTCTCCTTGTGGATTCAATGCCCATAGTAGATTCTAGGGTTTGTCGTTTCTTTTAGTCGTTGATACTCTATCTTTTGTACTTAGCTATGTTTTGTATTTAGTGAAAAATTTCAATTGTAGTTTGTTACATCTTTTGTGCAATATTCAATTACATCATATGTCAAGTATGGGCCATGTGGTGGGCTGTGTGGAGTTGGTTTTGGAGTAGTTCTATTTTTCGTGCAAGTTTGGTCTTACACCTTGTGTTGGATTGGATATAATCTAGGTTTTGTTTATTAGAAGTCAAAGTTTGTTTTCTAGTTATTGGAAGCTTAATTGGAGAATTAGCACCGATAGTTCTCCTTTCTTGGTCTCAAATATAGGTTTTGACCAACGGGTTTGTCACAAGTTAGTATTTGCTAAGATTCGTAGAAGAGGTGGAAGGTAGGGGAGAGATGGAGCAGGATGCTAAAGTCTTCTCTGGCATGGTGTTATGCGTAATCGAGTTATGAATGGAGATGGCGGTGCTGGGTAAAGGTCGACTCATTGTTAAAAGAGATTGCGAGCGGATTGTTCAGGAGGGTAGGAGGGAAACTTTGTTGCCGTTGGGAGGTGATTATCTAGAAGTATATCCATTGTTTGGCTTGAGCTCGAGGCAATGTATGAGAAATTGGTGGTAGACGATGATTTTGGTTCAGAGGGGCTCATTCCGAAGGATAAGAAGGTTGTTTAGTAGTTAAACACCTTTCATGATGAATGATTTGACTTTTGAGATGCGTTTTGTTACTCTCTTTTTGCCTACTTCACCACTGAATGGAGGTTTTAAAATGCATACGGGCGAAGAGTTTTTGATGCCAAGGTAGAAGAATGATGCATTTGAAGGAAGCAAAATTTTGGTGAGAGTTGGTGGTTTTATGGTTGTGTCATTAGAGGTGTAGTGAAAGAATGCACGCAATTGTTGGATGATATCAATCATGATGGTTAGAAAGATTTGATCTTATTTCTGTTTTATCTTCCATTTCCATTTTATTTTTATTTTCTCTTCTCTTGCTTTAGCATCTCTTGCTCGGACTTAGAAACCTTAAGCTTCTCCCCAAACTCAAAAACCTTGGGGACCGCACTTTCAAGGTCATTAGTCAGACGAACTCGTCTCGAGCCACCTTCAAATAATCAAGAGCTGTGACAGTCTCTTGATAGGCCGCACTAAGGTGGTTGACAAGCACAAAACCTCAGTCGAGGCTTGCAAACAACATAATTTAATTACAAGGATATAGCTCAAAAAATTCAAAAAAATCTCGCAAGGAAAAGAGCATTACCATCTAGTAGTAATAGAAGCACTGATCGAACTTCTCAGGCATTCTCATACTCTCGATCACCTCCATGTCCCTTGTCAAATAAAGACCATAAAAATTGACCTGGGCAAGCCTAGGACACTCAATGTGTCACACCCCAACTCCAAGGCATGATTTGAGCATAATAAAACCATACATGATCCAGTAAATAATTGAAATCTCATAAAAGAAAATTTAATTTCAACATATATCCGTCTCAAATTAATTCAACAAGAGAATTAAACAACGGGCCCACAATGCCCAACAAAATGAGTTCTCAATACAAGGGAAACATAAATCATATACTACTCGGCAAACTCGAAGCTCCTACTTGGTAGGCTCAATATCAGTTCCTGAAAAAATAGTTTAACAACAAAATATAAGCTGAAGCTTGTATAGGATGCTAGATAAAGCAGAACTTAATGCAATTTAATGTTTTACATGCCAACCAATATATGAGGCATAAATATACACATCACTGTGCAACCTGTGAGACCATGGCGACCAATACAACCTATCTTGTCCGTACTCAAACGAGCGCACCCTGAGAGAGTCTAGAGCAAATTTACGGCCTTGCATTGAAGGACTTAAACCCAAGTTTGGTTCTCGGACTGTCACCGACGGGAACGAACTCTGATTTACGGATTTGCACCGAAGGACTCTAACCCATAGTCAATTCTAGGACTGGCACTGACAGGCCATCCCCTACTGGGGTACAATTTTACGAATAGTACTGAAGGAATCACACAGACACCCATAGGGAGTCACTACTAACCATGACCATGCTAATGGACTCATGCTCACTTAACTAAATCATGCACATGAAGTAATGCCACTTTTAAATCATTCTCCAACGTGTGCCTAAGACATCCACTCAGTAGCCGAAATATAGTAAAAGTGTTTCTGTCGGATTTCGTCGTCATTATGAAGAAAACAGTTATGTGAAAAACTGTTTCAGGTAGGCCTAACTGGTTGGGACACATCCTGACCAGTTAGGTTTGACTCTGATTTGTTTTGGGATTGTCCTTACTGGTCAGGATTACACACTGTCTGGTTTTGAAAATTTATCTTGACCAATCACCACTCTCACCCTGACCGGTCAGGTTTGGCTATTGGAATGTCTTGGCACATTGTGACCAGTCACCCCTCACCTTGACTGGTCAGAAATACCCGCGGGAATTTTCATGTTTTAAGGTATCTTGACCGGTCACCCCTCTGTATGCGAGAACAACAGATTTTTGAGAAACATAAAATTTTGTACGCAGAATACAACAGTTTCTCATGAAGTCTCATGACCCAACATCAATATTCATGAATAACAATACATAAATTATCTTTGAACCTTAAACCCGACACGAAACACATTAAATCACATCAAGTTCAGGTTTAACTAGGGTCCTACCACAAATTTGGGATTTCTCAATCAAGAACCCTGCAACTCTTCCATTCCCTCATGAACACACTAATACCTGGTTCAATCTTCGCTTCGACGCCGGTTTGATGTCTCTAATCGCGTCCTCTTCAAGGATATAGATGTACGGCCGTCCTCTCATTCGATCTCTCTCAAGAATGTGGTGGGGAGTCTCTTTCTCTCTAGGGTTTCCTCACCTCCGAAAGTGCGCAATAGATTATTAGGCAACCCTAATCCATCTTAAAATGCAGATTACATACTAATTAGGAATCACACCACACGCTCCGTAAAATTCCACAATCTTAAAATGGACCTCTAACTTTAAAAGTCACAGTTATACCCTTAAATAATTAAACTTCTCATTAAATCAAATAAATAAAATACACAATTTTGGCACAGTCCTGACACAATGGCTGAGCAAGAAGGAGGGATAGACTGCCTATCCTCTAGAGGATGGATGACCCAATCATCATTGCCGAACTCTCGAGATGGACCGACTAGACGAGATGACCCAACCATATGAGATGGTTCAATGTGAGGAGAATGGCTGATCTGCTGAGACGGATCGACCAGGTAGGATAAGCCAACCTACTTCAATATAGAAAAGGGCATCTCTTTGAGCCGAGGCATCTTAGCCAAGGGCCCCCAGTCGAAAACAAAATATGTCTGAAAGGGGGACATCATTCTAAAAAAGATGCTCATCTAGCCTCTCCAGGTGAGAGGATTGGCGGGCCTCAACAAGGGCGGTAGAGGCAGCATCTGGGATAGCAACGACAAGAGTAGTGGTCCCCTTGGGCTCTCACTAAGTCTTCATTCCACCATCTCCTCCATCAGAGTGCAGTTGCCTGCTACGACACCTCAAAGCAACATTGTGATCTACTACTTCCTTCTCTACCGGTAGGTCCAAAACTTGGATTGCAAGGTCACCCATCCATTTAGAATAGGGTGTAACCAATGGATTCCGGGGATGAAAGATGGTCCCTGGCAACTACGTGCTCACTGGAAGAAAGCTCCACCACTTCCTTTCCCTTGTCAAGATTAGTCGCTCCCCTTACCAGTTTAGAGTCAGTGTGGTAGTGTGCTTGGATGAGTTTGTAGAGGAGTCCGAAGACATAGGCTCCTTGTACTGTGTAAGGTCAAGCTTAATGCAGTCTAGCTTCAAATAGAGATCCAAATTCTCCTTGTCATTGGAGGGGAGCCCCTAGAATAGCAATAAAGGTCTAGACAGTGGGGTAATTCTTCAACAGTACATGTGCTGTCCGACCGTAAGACCTTGCTCAGATGAACCTTGATAGGCTAGAGTTCTGTTGACATCGGCTATCACGATGGGGTTAGTATTTATCATATTGCACGCAACGTCTCGACCTGAGAAGAAAAGAAGAAAACGGGTTAGTACGAAAATGATCAAGATTTATAAAAATAACAGTGGAATGAAGGGAATTGTATTGGGAGCCCCCTCAACGCAAGGAATGTGCTTGGCTTCCACACCGCCGATCAGGAACTCCCGTTCCTTGGATAATTTGATCAAAATAGGGTCCAAACTTTTGCCGGAGACGGTAAGGCCTAGACTAGGGTAGACCCACCATTTAGGACCTGCACATGATACTTCTAGGGTTTCCACACACCCTCTGCCTCACCGGCCTTCTGAAGGGCATGCTTGAGGGAGTAGCAATGGTGGATGGTAGCCAACTCCATGTTTGTTCTGAGGAGGGTGTTCAGTGCCACTACATCGAACATTACTCAGTAAAAGTTATCAATGCCCTAAAAAGAGGAAACTCCCTTGAAGCACAGAGGCTCACAATGGAGGTCGTTTAGAAGGAACCTAATGCCACCCTTAACCAAGACCATCAAAGGAAGCAGGAAAAATTAGGATTGACTACAGCGATCGGGTGTTCGTCCTTTGCTAAGAGCCAAGCCCTACACTTTTGGGAATTGCATAGGCTTTCCTAAACTTGTCATGGTTATCTACTAAGAACATTCTCCTTAAAGTTGCTGCCATGAAAGAGTTCACCAGTAAATCGGATTGACAAATGTGAAACACAACAAACAAACAAGCAAGAATAAAGCTCATCGGATTGCTCAAAACAGGTAAAAGAAAAACTTTTAACCTTACATGAATTTTTATAGGGGCATTTGAGCGGGATTCGAAAAGAGAGTTTTTAAGAAACCAACAAAAAAACACACCAAGGGACACGTCACATTTAATGCGGAGGCCTAGTCACTGGCATGCAAATGACATAAGAAAGATAAGCGGCGATTCGTCTCCTCGTCTGGTCAACTTGCTGCCACTCACACTAGAACGATAAGTGGACTGAGCAACAATAGGCTAAGGGGCAATTGTGAGAGGTGGATAAATCTTATAGCCGACCCGTTGAAGTCCAAGCACCGATCAGGGATAAACTCGAGAAGTAGCGGTCCCAGATAGACAACCCACAGAGCAAATGTATCTCTCAGGTGGTATCTTGCCCATGAGCTGAACCACTGCATGCCGACCGACTTCCAATAACATAAATTGAACGACAACTTATTGGACCAAAGAACATTCTAGTCAGCAACACAAACACACTTGCCAGCCCTACGATGCATCAAATTAGCCCACCATCAAGGATGACGAATGAAAAAAAGGCACTCGAGTGCATTCGTCGAGACACTTAACCGGTCCCTATAAATAAGTTTGAAGACCCATCAGCAAGGGATCTATCACTTTGAGAACTTATACTAGGTTGATTAGTAAAATATCCTTAGCTACTTTCATATTTCAAATCACTGTAAGCAGTAGTTTATATATTTGCTACTTATATTCGTATGTGCTCAGCAGAATAGTTGTTCTACAATCTTACCTTCTCATAGATACTTAGACATCGAAGGGCATTTTGACTACCCATCATAGTGTTTGTGACTGGTTGTTTCCTTGTGCAATAAGAACTTCCGATCAGCACATTGGGTGGAGCACATCCGGGTCAACCCTGTTTTAGCTCTAGCAGAATTGTGGGTAGTACCATAAATCAATACCCCAAAAATGCTATGCGGCGACATACTTTGTGGGTCATACAATGCAAAAAAGAGAATCAAAAGTAATTGTTACAAAATGAGAGTGATCTAAATTTAATATAAAGCCAATCATCTAGGCAAGCAACAAAGTGAGTCTTCTTGAAAAAGTCAGCCAAATGTAGTAATAACAAAACAAATGGTAGATCAATAGTGCTTGACAGAAGATGCTAGAAGTGATAATCAATCTCAAAATGCTTTGTGCGCTCATGAAAGACGGAGTTGTGGGCAATCTGAATAGCACTCTTATTATTAAAATCGAGAGGCATGGAAGAAGGGTGACACCCATATCAGACAAAAGCCTTTGAAGCCAAACTATTTCGAGGTAGCATGAGTCATATGACAATGTTCTGCTTCGGTGAAAGCTAGTAATTAGCATAATTCCTTTTACATTTCCAAGAAATGAGTGAATGAGCTAACAAAAATATAAAAACAAGTGGTGGACTTTTTATTTGATATATCTCCTTCTTAATCAGCATCAACATAAGCCTGAAGAGTCGAGCTCGATGTTGAAGAAAATGAGTAGACATTGAAGAATAGAATCACGAACTCGCAAGATAGGCAGCCCAATGAGTAGATCAACAAGTGAAAACAAGTTGACTTACATTGTGTACAACATAGGCAATGCAAAGCCGCGTCAGTTAGATAAACTAAGCACCCAACTAACCATTTCTCGTAGGATCGTCAAATGGAATACAACCAAATGCATAGCAATTTGCGTATAAATAAATACAAGTATCAACTGCTTTCTCTTTAGCAAAGCGTGCAGGATGAAGAATGCCATTTGCATGCTTAGACTGCAACAATAGAATAATCTTTAAGAGGGAGACAACCTCAATGTCATGAAGATAACTAAGAGGACCTAAATATTTTATTTCCAGCTCATGGTAGAGATGAAGGTTAACCTCATTAATGATCCATATGAAGGAAGAGGAGAACCAAAGCATGAGAGGTGAGGCAACCAAATAGAGTAGAATGATGTGTGCTACTAGGCTGAAAACCAATACGGAGAATCACTTCTTGAAAACTCATAACAAGCGTTAGGAGACTGTGTAAGGCCATAGAGCGGACGTAGATCGCATCTAAGTCCAGAAGCATGAGAAAAGCTTAGAGGAAGGCGCATATCAACTTTTTCTGACACACCCAATAAGGAATGCAGTTTTAACCTCCAAGTATTAAAGAGGCCATCGTTGCACACTAATCATAGAAGTCAAAGTCCAAACAATTTTCATCTTTGCAACGGGGGCAAAAGTCTCTTCATAATCCTTTGCGTCTTCTTGAGAGAACCTCTTAGCAACTAAGCTGTGTTGTACTACTCCAAAGAGCCATTTTGCGAAAGAACGATCAAGATGGCTTTTAACATTGTTCAATCAATAAGATTTTTGCCACCTGGCAAAGAAACCAACTCCTAAATTTTGAGTTTTAGCAAGAGAAGTGTGCTCATTATTTATGGTGTCTATTCAGTTAGGATCGTTATTAGCTTCTTTGTAGGATGTGGAATCAAAGTATGGATACATGATAAAAACGAATGGTAGAAGAGGAGAAACAACTAATAGTAAAATTAACTGTCACCGGTGATGATGGTAGGAGTAGGATGCTTGCGGGTAGAAGGACGGATGATGGTCTACAAAAGCAATTTGAGGGAAAAAACATCTAGGAAATGGTTGCGGAGAAGTTGTACGATGACGAGAGTAGACCAAGGGATAGTCATGGCTCATCACTTGAATGGTCAGATCATATTTACTTGTTTTAGAATCCTCAAGTGAGGTTCACCAACCCGAGTAAAGCAATCTTTTCTGTCCAATAAGTGTCTTTGGTAGCTATTTATTTATTATTAGGAGTTTATTTTAATACTTCGGTATCTTAGTTTCGTTAGAGTTTGTAGACTATGAATAAGGGGTTCAATGATGTAACCATGGGACCTAGAGGCAGCGGAGGGAGTAGACGAAATATAAAAACCTTCGAGAGTAGCAATTTACTCCTCAACTGGCACATCCGAAAGGAATGTATCAATGCGAATCAAATCCTCTTAAGAGATAGAAGCACTTTTAGTGGGGAGGGAAAAATACGGTAGATGCTCAAGGAATGGAACATGCTGAAACATTTACAACTTTTTAGTTATTGGATCATAGCAACGAGAATACACATACTATACAACGAGCACTAAGCTTATTGCAGTCCCTCTTTGAGAGATGACGAAACAAGTAAAACCAAACACACAGAGAACATGATAGTTAGGAACTTGAACAGAGACGCTCATACAGAGGTACCAAGCAGAAGAGGAGTTAATAGCTTATTTGAAGATAAGCTATAGCGAACACAACTTCCTCCTAGATCATAGAAGGAACAAATTTGGAAGGAAGAAAAAACTTAGCAAAGTCAAGGAAATGACGATATTTTCATTTAGTACGACCATTTTGGATGCGAGTGTCAGAACATGAAGCTTGATGTGTAGTCTCACAAGTAGCTAAGAGTTCTATAAACTTGGAGAGACTATTCCCTTTCCAAAACAAAAAGAAATTTTAATACAGGTAGAAAATTGAGTTAGAGTCATGATGTGAAAATCATGACAAATTTTGAAAAAAATTTGATTAAACCCACGAGAACATACGATAATATGTATTATAGAAACATAATAAAAAACCCACCCTTTGTTGCAACTAGGGAAGGACCACACAAATCAACATGAACTATATAAAAATGAGAAATAGAAACAAAAGTACTTTTTTTAAATGGCAAAATAGACATTTTTGCAATCTTACAACCATTGCATTTAGACATGTTAGTTGTACCCAAAAGACTTGAATTAACTAAAGTTTTTCAACACTCACTAGTCTAAGGACTTAATTGGAATGCCAAAGATAACACGAGGAGACTTCTGATTTAAACAAAAAGACAACATGGCAGTGGAAGACAAAGTAGAGATGTGCAAACAATCCACAGTACAGTACCAATTTGCTTCTTGGATGCTTGATCTGAAAAACACAACTAGAAGAGTGAACAAGACATCAAAATCGGAATCAGATAACCGACTAATTGAAAGAAGTTAAATATAATTGAGGAACATAGCAGACATTCGTGATAGGCAATATGGGGATGCACTTTGAAGAATCAATAGAAACATGCATGGGGGAGCCACTGGCTGTTGCAAAACTAATCCAGGGAGGTAGGAGAAACAAAATTACCAAGTAAAGGCAAATAAGGAGGCATATAATGAGAAGAACTGGAATGGCTATCTCCCTGAGTGGTAGCCACAAACTGTTGATACTGCTGAAACAGCTCAAACTAGGGAGAAAGTGGAATGCTGCCAGAGATAGGAGAGGCAGGGGTTGCGTAATGGCGAAAAGGCTGATGTGGTGCTCTTGAAGATGATGAAATAGTTGGAGGAAAAGAATGGCGTCCCTTCCTCTGCTAGAGCTTAGGGAGCGCATTCTTTCAATGTTCTTTTTAGTAGCAAAAACTTCACTCATCCATAGCAACCCAGGATTTGGGCTTACCCATGTTACTACTGGCTTGCATTTGATAGTCCGACATGGTGGCCAAATGAAAATATCAAAACTATGACTTGTTACTAGACAATCAAATCTGAAACAGAGCTATCAGAGGCTGCTGGTGATGCAAAATGCTGTTGGATGGTCGCTGAGGTCACGGTGAGCTTTGGCAAGGTCAAACAGAAGTTCTACGAGGTCAAACGGAGTCCAGCCAAGTTAAGAGGTTTTGAGTATCACAAATTGGAGTTCAAAACAAAACTAAATGAAGCAGATCTAGGGTTCCAATTGCAACTCGGTGACATCGATGTCATAAGTCGTTGCTGGTGAATTGGGAGTGAGAAAAAGGGTTGCTGATGGATTTCGGATCTCCAGCAAGGTCACCAGAGTGCGAATGAGGTTCTGTAAGTAGCATAACTAACTGGGTGTTCAAACCAGATCGGTGAACAAACAGAGGTAACCAGAGGGTTTTAGCTGCTGTCGAAGCTCTGGTGAGAGTCGCCAGAGATGCCGGGGGATAGGTGGAGGTTCGACGAGTGTAGAAAAGAGGCAGTTTTGATTTGTACTACTGGGTTTTACTTCAGAATGCAGTTTTGATTCTCTCTATTGCATTGTATCATGCTATCAGAGCAGGTATTTACATGGTTTTTTTGTTTAGCACCATCTGCCACAGTCGCCATGCCAAATGAGAGTGATCTAGAATAAATACAAGCCAACCATTTAGGTTATATAAACCATAAGAAAACATAAATTTTAAACTAACCTTGTGGAACAATACATGATAAGAACATAAATATTGTACAAAATATTCACAATGGGACCTAATACCTTCTGTGTAAGTGCATGGATATTATTCACCATGCAATAGCTATTTCCATCATAAATTTGGGGTTTGACAAAAGAGAACAGTGGCACTTTCTTCCCACTGTGTTAGAGAAATGATTTGGGGATATTCTTTTGGACTCTTTTAGCTGCTGTTATATTGTTGTTGAGCAGCTCAACTCTAACTTATCTCAAACGCGGTTGTCCCAATTACTTGGGTTCAGCTTGTGGATCTGTTTCCTCTAGTTGTTTCTATTTGAACTATCGTTATGGTTATTCTGTCATTTGTTATTATCTCAACCATTGATTCTTTTACCATTCCTCCCAGAAATCAAAATATTCCGCCTAAACAGGCAATTTAAATTTAAATGCTTTTATGCTCATTGCTGTCACTTCCAACTTCTGCTTAATTGATTCATCATTTCTTTTGCCATCTTTCCTTGTCAGCCATTTACACCATAGAACATTCTCATTAACTTGAGACTTATTTTTTGGAAATATTCTTTTTCTGTATTCTCTGCTGCTATGTTCAAAGAATATATAGGATTTTGTATGTTTGTATGGTTATTGTTGGGAAAAACTAAAATATTTTGGAATCTATTACTTACATTGTTGACAGTTATTGAATTCAAGACTAATTTTTTGATAACTTGTAAAATAGAAGTGTTTGAGGTTAGGTTGATCCTTAAGTTTGAAGTCTAGGCCTAAGTCAAAAGTTCAGCAAGCGGGAGGGGGAGCGAGAGCAGGACGACAGCACGAGAACTTCAATTTTAAGCCTGCGCAGGATTGACAGTGTTTTGAGAGCATCTATTTAACTAGATATGAATATCTTATCGACTTCTATGTTGGGACATATAAAATTACCCACAGTAGTTTCTGTGCGCTGATGTAGCCCCCGCAAAATTGACATCAACACTGTTGAAGTGCAATTTGAGTTATCAAATGATCCGCGAATTGAGATATTTGTAGGCTTTCTGGAATTTCCTACATCTTGAGACTGAATTCACCAATTGGCAGAAGTGAATTCGTAGATTCATTCAGAATCTTATAGAATTTCACAATCCCTGAGCGCTCATTCTCTCAACACAAACTGTGACAGAGATTTTGATTTACTGAAACTGTACTAGGTTGTGGTGACATGTGACGATGTTGCTACAGGCGGATTCTTCGCTCCGACATTTGGTCAGTATACCACCAGCGCACAAAAATGTCTCTTTTCCAATTTAGCTTTGATGGTAATGAGTAATACCTGCAAATCTAGAATACCATGTTCAAGGCAACTAATTGGTTAACCGACAATTGTAGTCGTAACGACCCGCTCACGCCTTGTACAATATTGTTTGCTTTTTCTGCCAAAACTCCGTAGACTTCCCAGTAGGTCACCCATCCTGAATTGCTTCAGGACGAACATGCTTAATTGTGAATTTCTATTTGGTTTTGGCGCCATCACGATTTTAAAAGGCCTTGTATAAGGTAGGTTCATGGTCTATTATAAATACCACCACAGACGACTATCGGTATCTTATGGTCAGATACCTATGGTCGATATATCTTTGAAAGCTCAGACGGAGAGACCAGCGTAGCATCATTTAGTAGCATCCGTTTCCCCATTCACTAAGGTATAGGAAGTAGGAAGGGCATAGGAAAAGCATTATGGCATTGCGATCACCAAGATTAGATGGCAGGCACAATTCTTACTAGTTCTCCGCACTACTTTTCTGCAGTTGAAGACTATCATGCCTTTTTAATGAAAAACTGGCTGGCTCTGGCTACCTTGCGGAGCAAACAAAAGATCCCCAAATCACACTGCCTGTATGAACAAACAAACTTTGCACAACCAGCTTACGTAGAAAAAGCAATGCCAGACTCTTGACCATCCATCTGGACGTCCACTGAGACATAATTTCCCGGATGCCGGCTTCACAGCTGACACGACAACCTGGCTGGGGTGTTACAGTAGTGTGAACAATAGAAGTGCAAAGGAAAGTCCTTATTAGACTGGTTTCTCCATTAATCAGCTTTGGCACTATTTGCTTTGACTTTATTTCAGGAGGATTGAACTTCCTAAATTATTTCGTGTTCTCATATATTTGTGGAGCATGGCAGATATTCATATTTCTTGATATGTTGTAATCTCTTTGGGTACAATTATGTTTAAAAAGTGTCATTGAGGCTGATAGACCATTTCATGAATAATATTGGAGTTTTATAGATAGTTACAACAAAATGCTAACGACCATCTTTAGGGCTGTGTTTAATGTGTAAAAAGTACAGTGATGCACTGAAAAGTGTGTAGAAATTCAGGTCTGTGTATTGAAATTTAATCTTTTCGTTGGCATTGTGTTCATAATCCACCGCCTGTTGGGCGGTGTGAGCAAGACCCAGACCCTGACCCTATGGTGTTTAATATATTCGGATCACTATAGGTCAGATGTTCCTCAACCCGGGGAGGAGGCTTCCCTGCTGCTTTCCAACTTGTTGAGTGCTGAGGTTACAAATGTATCCAGTATTCACTTCCGTTGCACATGAAATAACCTTCCCCAAATGTCATTCGTATCTAGAAGTGGTAGATTTTAATTCACGCTTTGCATTTTGTGAATAATGTGTTTGATCACGGTTCTCTTTGACCTCTGCTGTATAAATGACATTTTCATGAAAGTCGGCCTAAGCGGCTGACTAGTCAGGGCCTAGGCGCCAGGCTGCGGGTGACTTGACTAGTTGGCGCCTAGGCACGAGGTGGTGGCGGTCCGATGCCGCAACGGCATGTTTTAGGCATACATCAAGCATTTTGACATTAGTCGGCAATTAGGCGGCAGCTAATCAACTATTCCGATTCTTCGGTGGGTTGAGTTAGTATTGTTTTTTAACTTTGAACTTTGAACATTAAACTTTGTTTTTGACTTTTTATTCGTTTCTATTTACTTTTTAGTTGTTACTTTTAACCTTAATTCATTTCTGCCTTGTACTATGTCATTACTTACTCAAACTTCGGGAAGGGGTAACTATTTTTTAAAATAATGAATAAACCAACTAATCTCTAGGCACCCCTCTTCCACCGGACTAGCACCTAGAGATTTTTAGAACATTGATAAATCATCGGAGCAGTTGCAGATCGAAACTCATTTTCTTTCGGTGGTTCCCCTAATCCGATGTCTCGGAATATCGCTGGGTGTAGAATGGATCAATGATTTATTTCTCCGACACACACACCCAAAGCTTGAATATTTGGTTTTGCCCTTGAACAACTGACGAGACGGAAATGAACTGTCATGGACTATCCCAAGGCTTGAGATGTCTACGGGTAGCTTGGGCTTCCTGCTACTCGGTATACATAGAGCAATGTTTTCAGAGGCAAAAGCGCAAGGCGAGGCGAGGCGAGGTGGTTGACCTCTCATGAGGCGAGGCTTAAGCCTTTGGAGTTTCTTTATCATATTTATAGAAAATAAAGTTAATTACAAATACCATTAGAAATTTTACTAAAAATAATGATAAAGTAAATAAAATTCCTTAAAAAGGCGTACTAAGGCATAAAAACACAATGCATTAATAGATGCAACCTTTAAAGCTCTCTGAGCTTTATAAACAAAAAGCATGCGACAAAATTCAACAACTTAAACTTACAAAGTAACTTTCTCCCTTCCCTTCTTTGAGGCCTTCGCCTTTGGTGTCTAGGTGCAAAATGCGCAAGAGGCGTATGCCTCAATACACTTCCATCTTTGAGGCAATAGCCTTTGTACTTCAACACCCCCAAAATATACACCCAGAGGCATTCTTGGCGCCCCTTGCCTCAAGGCGAGCCTTGAAAACACCTTTGAAAACATCGGTATAGAAGAAATATCTGTACTCAACGTATTGCAGGGTAAATATCCAACCATACATTGAGGACACATATACAATTTCCTTACAAATTGTTTGAGTGATTGGGGAGGCTATGATTCCGATTTTTGACATGGTGAACTCCTACTGTGTGACTCATAAAACAGTTGTAGCTGAATAGAATGTCTGAAATTTTTGTTTTCTCAAAAGCATCTTTTTAGCGTATGCGTGGTTTAAAATGTGTGATGTGCCTGAATAGAACAATTCCTCTTCCATTAAATGTCAAAGTTCAATGTAATTTTCTATGCTGTGCAGTATTATTTTGAACCATTATCGGGCCGCAAATTCAGATCAAAAGTAGAGGTGGATTATTTTCTACAAACAGGGAGTAAGCCTAACAAAAAACGAAATCCTGAAGCTGATGCTGATGCCAATGTGAGTCAACACTTCTGATACTCCCTCACTCTCAACATCTTATATTCTTACTTCTCAACATGTGGCAAATTTCTTTTTCAGTCTCGAGTGAAGCATGCTTCAAAGAAAAAGAAGTCGTCTCCTTTGAACTTTGATTTCAACAATGTGCCAGAAAAGATCCGTTGGGTACTGACGGATGCAGTTAAAGATCAGTGGACGCCATTTGTTGGTGACAAAATCGTACCTAAATCCACGAGGCAAGAGTGGAATGCTGCTTTTGACTTCTCTTGCATCTAGGAGTATTTTCAGTACAGTGTGAGGGAAGAAATTTTTTGTTTGATGTTCTAATTTTAGGGCAACATTCTCGGTCTGCATGTATTTCCCGACTTCGAGCCCTCCAACTTGACTTGAAATCAGTTCATACAATCTTAACCTCGAAGTGAACATTCATTGTTTCGTTTAAAGATTTCCTTGTAACAGTAGGTTTGGCTTCTTCTTTTGTTTCGGAGGTAAATCTGGCGTTACTCTGAATGTTATCTGTTGTAGGATGCACTAGATATTTGTGCGTACTGTGGTTCTGTGGTTAAATCTTTTTAGTGCCACTTATACTTAAACAGGAATTGAATTTGTCATTGCTGATGCCATTTGAAATAGCTTCTTGCCTATTTATGTTTTGATTCGTCGTTTGTTTGCATTTATTTTTTATATTCCTTCATTCTCATATTGCTAGTTTTGTATGAAAAAGAATGAAATGAGTTCTCCCCTTGTACTAAACTTGTATTGATTTTGATTCCTACTTAAACAAATGATGAGTTTCCGGCTAATTCACCTTTTTAAAAGAACATGCAATTAATGCATATCTGATTATAAAATGGGAGTAGATTTTTTAGTAGTACCAATTCTACTGTTACTTTTAAAATTAATGTCGTTTATGAGCGTTAGTTAATGAAAGTTTAAATATCTTTTCTTTAACTTGTCAAAAAGAAAAAATAATTGGAGACATTCCAAAGTAGAATAGTAGACAAGTTATCAAGATTCAACCATCGAGGGAGGCAAACAACAGGCGAGGCGACACTCCAACTATTCAAGCCACCAACGTAATTATGGACTATGGGGCAAAACACAACTATATGATATCAGAATTGAAACAAAAGTAGATACTGCTATGCACAACTTGCATGGCTTGGGATACTATGAAAAACAAAATACAAAGTGAATAGAATGTATACCTCCAATGTAGTTGGTGACAGTTGAAAACTAGCGGGAACAAATGGTCAGAATCTCATAATCAGATAGTCTATAAAGGACATATCAGTCCCAAAGTAGAACTCTGGATCGAAAAAAGCCTAGGTCAACAAATGCGTAGAAGCATCTCAGGATAAACCTCACCATCGGACCCATAACCAGACTAAGGAAGCTAAGCAAGTTAGCAACCTCTGAAACCAGCAACCCAACCTCCAAAGCGAGCAAAAGAAGTATCTAATAGCTGGCAGGTAGGGAAGGAAAGAAATCCTATCCCATATAGCCTATAAGAACAAGTTAACCCCAAAGGAAACTTCAGATCAAGGGAAGTCCAGGCCACCCATGCGTATGAGCATCTCAAGACAACCTTCGGAATCAGACTTGTTACTCAAGCTAATAGCATCTGGACACGTCCAGCTACTCCAGAAACTAGTACCCCACCAATACCCAAGCATCAAATAACCTATATCCAATAAACCCCTACGGTAGACATAGCAGTGACAGTGTATCTCAGCCCAAAAGGTACATGAATCCTATGATGAGTGCTCAAGGAAGACATCACCCCCCAAGGCCCATGCCTTCGGACTAGTAGAGTAGCCTATCCGACGCTGAAAAACGGCCACTTTCGATCAGCAAATTACCACAACAGTCCAACAGGGGTAACCATTGTTTAATGTCTAATGCAATCTAACAATGCCAAATTTAACATAATTTCAGCCATCCCTAACTAACCATTGTTTAACCTAGAGATGGAATTTCACCAGCAACATCAACATCAAACTTTGACAGAAACACATAAACC
>JABCMJ010004828.1:0-12049 GCA_014822125.1 Arbutus unedo | reverse complement strand
GATTAGACCAAAATCACTACTTCCATTTCACCTCCTTGATTGTTTCAGCCGCGAGAGAGAGAGAGAGAGAGAGAGCTCTTGAACAACTTCATCAAGGTATAGTTTCTCCATTATTTATTTATTTTTTGTGTTCGATGTGTTGATTATTAATATGAATATGAGACCATTAGATAATTATTTAACTATTAGGATGGCTTGGAGATGTTCTTCCACCTCAGTCATACCACGAGCCACCACCTCCGGCCACCAGTATCTCGCCGGAAAACTTATTCTCTTGCCGGAAACCTCTTTAATGTTCTGACAGCTTATTAGACCTTCAAATATTCACCTTTTTGAGAATCTTACACACTATTTTTGAATTTGGACCCTTAAGAAAGTTTAAATTATGTTTTATTCCACAAATTTTGATACCAAACTCATTCGAAACGGAAGAATGTGTTATTTTATACGAATTTTTAAAGATAGTGAAAATAGGGCTCCATTTTTGGGAATACAACCATTTTCTTTGATTTCTATGAGTTGGTGAACTTTGGATGACGGAATCATGCAAAAATGTTATAAACTCTGATTTTGGTGAATTTTTAAAGTGTACTGGTTGGCAGGAACAAAACATTATTTTAGGGCCTATTTTCTTTTGATTATTGGGAAATAAATTTTTACTCATGAAGCTGTAATTTTTACTGAGGATAATGCTTTAAGTTATCCAAATTTGGGAGCTAGTTTCAAATTTTTTGGACTTGAAACGAATTTATTATGAATTTTCTACCAAACTGCGATAGATTTGAGCAATAAATCAAAGTAATATTCTCAACCCTTAAATACCTTGTCATGTTTGGAATATTTTGAGTCTTGGTAATATTAAGTTTTATCTAGGAAATTCATGTCGTTTTAAGGTGGGGTTGTATTGACCATTTTACTTTAGGGTTCGTTTGTGCAGAGTTAATTGTTTTAACTTTAATCGTTAGAAGCTGAGGGTTACACTTCGAAGTAGTTAGTGAGATATAAATAGACCGAGACATTAAGATTAATGTTAATGCATTAATGACAGATTACAATTGTGAAGGACCGGTTGAAACTTAACATTAGTTGCTTTACTTGACAAATGGTGAGTCTAGATATACCTTTTTGCTTGTATATTTTTAAAATGCATGTTCTAGCATGATATTTGGTATAATGCAACTGATAGCTTATTTAGAGCCAAACCATGCTTAAACACGGCACATGGCTGATTAGTGTGTGACTTCGGGTTTTAAATTGTTGAAATTTCATGAATGATGATTATTTTAATGACATCATATAAGACCCAGTGATTCCTTGCTCTGCTTGGGGTGTGACAAGCGATGGTAGAGATAAGGTTGGGACCCATAGCCAGGTGATATCGGATGACGTCATGCCAATTCCGTATAATAATTATTTTGGGGTCGCTCCCTTGACTAGCTCTGGCATACATTGATTAGTCGACTGATTCATATACGATGCTTATTTGATCATAGTATTTGATACTGTTATAACCCATGGATTATGAAAACTATAATCTGTTTATTACGTCCTAGGCCACAACCCATGGACCCATTCACGAACGTTGCCAATATACTAATGAATTGTTTATCTCAAATTATGTCATGTAAAACCTATAAAAATGTATATCTAGATTCATACTAGCTGTAAGCTAATGAGTGTTGCTTTGCAAGACACCAGGTTTCGAAGCTAGAACATGTGAAAAATAAGAGGCAGACCAGCTGGACACTACTTTTGAGTTTTGTTTAAAATACATGTAAATATGCTACAGTTACTGTTTGAGGTCATGTTTGTTTCTTTACGTTGGTTTGTAACAAGTAACAGACATATGAATAACGTATGACAGTTTTGCATGTCCTTGGAGTTATTTGAATTATAGAAATAAATAACGTTAGGAGGAGACAACATCCTTTCTTCGACGAAATAGAGAGGTGTTCTCTTGCATGCCTTATGAAATGTCAGGAGTCGACCACTTCTTTATTTGCCACAAACTCAATGTCGACCCCTCCCGCCGAGCAGTCATCCAATAGTTGTGACGTTCGATGATAGTCCACATTGACTCCGTCATAGAAGAAGTCAATCTCCCGTTGGAAGTCGGGGCTATACAAGAGATGTAGTATCCAACGTGGCTTGCCAACACAGTGGTTGTCAAGAAGAAGAATGACAAACGGCATGTTTATGTAAATTACACCAACCTCAAAGATGTCGGCTCCAAGAACTGCATCCCCCTATCGAGGATCGAGCAGCTAGTGGACTCAATAGTAGGACATGCCTGGTTAAGCTTTTCGGATGCCTATTGAGGCTACCACTAGATCGCCATGCATGAGCATGACAGGGAGAAGACAACCTTCATCAACTCCCGAGAGCTGTTCTGCTATCGTGTGATGCCCTTCAGCCTCAAAAATGTCGAGGCTACATATCAAACTATGATCACTAAAATGTTCGGTGAATAGATTGAGGACATGACGGAAGCGTACATCGACGACATGGTCGTCAAGAGTCAGCAAGAGGCTAATCATCTGGCTCAACTTTAGGAAGTCTTCAATATTTTGCAAAAGCACAAGCTCCACCTTAATGCGAAAAAATGTGGCTTCGGTGTTGGCTTTGGAAAATTCCCAGGCTTCTTTGTAACCAGGAGAGGCATTGAACAAACCCCAACCACATCACTACAATCAATAAGATGGAGGCTCTCTACACCATCAAAGGAGTTCAAAAATTAACAGGCATCGCTGTAGCGCTAAACAGGTTCATCAGCCGGTCTTTCAACAAGTGCCGACTCTTCTTTGAGGTCCTCAAAAAGTGTAGCTGAAGTGGCTTCAACTAGAGTCCGAAGTGCAACCGAGCACTCTAGGATCTCAAGCATTACTTGTCCTCAGCACCACTACTAACCACGTCGAAGGAGAAAGAGCCTTTATTCATTTGCTTGGCCATCTCCCAGCATGCGGTCAATTCGGTTCTATTGCCGTAAGAGGGCAAAGACCACCTCCCCATCTATTACACAAACAACACATTGGTAAGTGCCGAGACCAGGTACTTGCCACTAGAGAAGCTTTCCCTAGCTCTGGTCTTACCTTTAAGGAAATTGGCACCATACTTTCAGGCGCACCCAATAACGGTGTTGACCAAGCAACCCCTCAAAATGCTATTCCGCAAAGCCGACATCTCCATGAGGATTTCAAAGTGGGTTGTGGAGTTAGCCAACTCTGATATCCTATACATGCGAAAGACAACGATCAAATGTCAAGTCCTCAAAAATTCCATCATAGAATCCATACCAAGCAGTAGCTACCAGCCTCAGATGCCAAACACTGAACTAGCTGAGAACAGATACTGGAAGCTCCTACATGGAAACTATTGGAAGTTGTACGTAGGCAGAGCCTCAAACAACCATGGGGCAAGTGTCGGAGTGGTTCTCATCTCTCGTGAGGGCATTCTCAACAATCAGGCCCTAAAATTAACTTCACAATTGCCAAGAACGAGGCCAAATATGAGGCCCTGCTTGGCAGCCTCTAATTTGCCGATGGCTAAGAGTTAGAGGCGTACAGTGATTCTTAGCTGATGGTCAATCAACTGTTAGGAGACTATGAAGCTCGGGATGACAGGATGTCCTACTATGTAGTAGAAATAAAAAGGTTAACCCTCTAGTTCAAGTACTTTAGCCTCGACCAAGTAACGTGGGATCAAAACACCAATGCCAACACCTTAGCAAGGCTAGCTTCGGCTTTAGATAATAGGGGCAGAGAACCGTTTTTGTCGACATCTTGCCACAGCCAAGCATTTAAAATCATGAGTCCATGTAAGAGGTCCCCAATTGTAGCCTACCTCAAGGACAAATCTTGCCCGAAAACGAAAGGGAAGCGCATAAGATCATTAACAAGACAGTCCAATTTTGGCTAGGTCCCGGTCCTAAGCTCTACCGAAGGGCCCATTCCAGACCCTACCTCTGATGCATGCATCTAGAATAGATGAGTGTCGTACTTAAGGAATTACACTAGGTCAACTTTAGCTATCACTCGGGGGACGCTTACTTGTCCACCAAGCTCTCACATAGGGATACCGGTGACCAAAACATGAAGGTGAAGGCAAACCAAATGATCAGAGTGTGTAACTAGTGTCAGATATTCTCTCCTCTTCTACACCAACCTGCCAAGCAGCTCAATCCCCTCTTTAGTCCCTGGCCCTTTACTCAGTGGGGGCTAGACATTATTGGTAATTTCCTAGTTACACAGGGGGACTTCAAGTTCTTGATCACTACTGCCGACTACTTCATAAAGTGGGTGGAGGCCAAGCCTCTAGTTACAATCGAAGACGAAGACGTCAAATCCTAGAACTGACTTTATGAAGGACCATGATTGGTGAAGGGCATAAAAGCGCCTTAGGTAGTTGCTATCTATTGGATCTTTTCTAAGAGGTTAGGTAGGTGGTTGAGTCGAAGCAGAGAAAGAGAGAAAGAGACTAAGTCATTGGTCGTGCCAGGATTTCCTACTTCCAGTTGAATAAGGGCCATACAGTCGTCAACCTTACTGTAAGTGCTTTCTAGATCTAATCTTCTGATCTTTCGTTCGCTATTCGAATGTTAAGACCAGTAGAAATGTACGAAAGGTGCTCTTGTCCTTTCCTTTCCAACTAGTAGCTAGTAGCTTCGTTGTTGATTGAGATTGACTTGTAATAGTAGTAAAAGATTGATTACTATTTAGGTTGTTTTTATCAAATAGAAAGATGTGTAGAAATTTAGGCATGATTGATTGAGAATAAATGATTCCCTCTAGATAAAAAGAGACTTATTCTTGTAGGAGTAATAAAGAACTATAGAAAATTTTGTTGGTTGTTGACCAATGGAAAGCAAGGGATTTTTTTCTCTCATTTGTTAGGAAGAGTTAAGTGCAGACTGGCTACTCCACAAGATTCCTAACGTAAACTGCACATTTTCTATATATCTTTTTGCTCATTTCAAGAAACTGATGAAAGCTATGAATTTGGTATAGGTAGAAGAAACTTCTCTTTGTTAGGAAAATTTAGAATTTTTCATTCTCTTTAATCTTCATAAGACCTTCAATGAAAGGGATTCTGTATAAATTGTTAAGAAGATCTACACAAGAAAAGCACTGTTACGCACCACACCTTCATTTACGTGCATTCACGATCATATCCCTTTGTTGAGATTACTAACGATGTTTAATTAAAATAGGCAAATCCAGTACATATATTAATAATTGCCATTTTATTAAATAAAAATCATTTTTTATTTACTCAAAATTTTGGGTTATTACAGAAGGTGATGGATGAGAGAGTTGGAGATTAACGAGAGAGAAGGGTGAAGGTGATGGGGGAGGAGAGTGTGTGTGTTTGTATATGTAATGAGTATGTTTATATAGTAAGTGTGTGAGCGCATACATACATACATACACATATAAATACGTATACATACACACACACACATATATAAGTATATGAATATATGAATGTAATATGTGTAATATAATGTATGCAACCATGTATATACTATGTATATGCATTTGTAAGTGTACACAGAAGAGTAATGCACAAATTTAAATAATTTAATTACGATAAAAATATATTTTTATTGCTTTGAAATTTTCAAATCTTTATAGTTGGTGCTAGTATTATAACGAAAGTTGTCAATCACGTCCCGTACCGGTGCAAATTCAAGATAATGTGTCATCCATTTCATTCTGACATGAATATTGGCTGGTCCTGTGAGAACCTAGAATTTTGTTTTTATAAATTGTCTGGAATTTGATTTAACAAGTGGTTTATTGTACTTTATGTACATATAATGATTTGGGGTTTATGTACGGTGTATGTTGAATAAGGGACTTGTGGGTAATATGTGTTACACTTTTGGGGGGGGGGGGGGGTGTGAGTGTAATTGGGGTTTTTAAGTTTATATATCAAATTTTTGGGGAGAAAAGCTCATTTTTCCCCACTCCTTTCGTCTCTCTACTCCTTTAACTCTCTTTCTCTAAATCTCTCCTTAAATCTTTGCTCCCACATCAAATTCCTCTTGAAACCTTCAAGAATCAGTCATTTACAGAGGATATCTCGAGGTTGATCGTTTTTATTCGCTTGAAGGAGGAATATTCGAAGATTTTTTTAATTTTGGGGTTACGGCTTGCTGTGGAAGCTCAAATCCTTCGATCTGACGCTCAAGGTAGGGATCGCTTATCTCTCTTATGGGTGTATGACTTATTTTTGGTGGTTTATCAGCTTGGATGTTGGTTTAGAGCTTAAAATCGAAGTTGAGAAAATCTGTAGAAAAATGCGCAGTCCCTTCTAGTATCGGTAGTAGTGTCTGTACTACCGGTAGTGCTGAATTCCCATTTTGCGCATTTCTAGGTAGTCCCTACTAGTACCGGTAGTAGGGTTTGTAGTACCGGTAGTAGCCTCTGTACTATTTGTAGTACTGTATTCCTGTTTTGTGCATTTCTAGGCAATCCCTGTTAGTACCGATAGTAGCGTTTGTACTACCGGTAGTAGGGCCAGTGTTACCGAAAATTTTGTATTTTTATTCTTATTGAAATTATTATTAAAAATTTGAGTTGTTGACTTCCAAGGTTGATGTTTGCGCCTATTCTTGGGCATATTTCTAGAATTCCTACCGCATGATGACAACGCAATATATTATGAATTCAAGATGATTTATGACGAGGCGTGTGTATTACTTAAGAGTTGTAGTTGATGAAATAAAATTGCTATGTGACACGTGACATGCGTGGGTATTATATGACACGTGACATGTGTGGGACACTTGAATGACACAATGTATGAATTAGACTGCTTGAGAGGAATGCTAGGACAATTATACTAGACTTCTTCAGGAATGCTAAGAAGGCCTTAAACTAGACTCCCCAAAGGGAATGCTAGGAGTGATGAACTAGTCTCCTACGGGATTACTAGGTATGAAAATCAAAACACAATGAGGACATGATTGATTGGATTAATAACCTACAAGGTGTGATAAATGGTTCTTTAACAAACTTGTTGATGTTATTGACGTTATTACATGACATGATTCATCTTTATCCTTTAACTCGAATTCGTTCGTGATCTCGCTATTATTGAAGATTTATGTTCACTTGTCATACCATGCATTTCATATACATGTAAGATTGGTATAGATTTCTCTATTGGGCTTGTTGGCTCAGCTTCTCTATTTTCTTTTCAGATACAACTCTAGATGTTTAGCATATTTTGGCATGGGTGTTTAGACTATTGCATGATTTTTTAAGAGTCTCATACATGGAGTTATTTAGCATCTTTTACTTAACCATTTTTGAGAAGATGTATTATAATTCTATCTTATTTCGGTAACACACTCAATGTAATGCTTTTGAAAACTTTTATTCCATGTAAATGGTCAATGGGATGAGGTGACCCATTATGTATTTATGATTAAACTAGAACACTTATCTTCTTATACATGGATATTTTGGGGAGGATTTCATCGAGCCTTTGGTAAGGATTCTTTAATACTTTTTTATCTATTTAATTAATTCTGTTTTAAAATTTGAGGGCGTGACAGGTCCAGTCAATTTTGGATGGTTCGGTCGATTTCGGTCAAATATCGGATCCCGATCGAGATAGGCTTTTTTTTTTCCAATTGTTTTGTATTTTCGCAACTATAGTAAAGTTTTGGCATGAAACTATAATAAACTAATTTAGGTTGCCCTAAGGCACTGATAACTAATTTGTTCAAAAGAAAAGAGGTTTAAAAGTTTCAAACAAAAAAGGTGTTCACTGTTCATTCTTTGACCTTCGATCCTTGATCTCTCTTTGTTAGATTGGTGACTCAACGGATCTCTAACCTTTCGCTCTTGGTGGTGATATGCACTATGTTGCATTGGTAGTTGAAAGGAGCTGACAATAGATTTTCGTATTTGACATTAATCTCGAATAGGTCCTTAGCTATGCGATTACATTCTTCATTTGCGGTTGATTTGTAGAAAAAATATTATCTTCGACTGTTCAATTTGTATCTTCGACGATTCAATTGTTAATTCAATACGTGATTGGGTTTTTAGATAAAAATATATATCTTTGACCTCCGTACTAAAATATGTATCTATGCATTTTCGATTGGTAGAATATAGGTCATGAATATAGCCTTTGACAGTTCAATACTTCAATGTAAGTGGCCTTGGAAAATGTATCTGCAAGGTTTTAATTTAGATGTCAAGTATATTTTTTCAAATATTACTTGAAAATTTTATATTATATGTAGCGATAAATTCAGAATCATACGTCGGTACTATTAGGGATCGATTCTCGAGATCTAGTGATGAATGCACACATATTATACAACCAAAAATTGAAACCCTACAAGGCAGAAAAAGGGCTCATACTTTCGAGATCTCTCTGGTTTGATCTCGGCAACCTTCACAATTTGTGACCGAAGTATGTGCACGGCCAACTTATTGATCTTGCTTGACTGACCTCGTGATTTTCTACCGTAATCGTATTGCACCTCGATCATGAACTAAGTATAGGCTAAAAAACGTGATGTGCTTGCCCTCACAGAACCTCTCTCAATATTTTGAATATTTCGCGTATTAAGTTCGTGTGTACCTAGAAGGCATAGCGGTGTATATATAGGTAACGATAGAAACTCCGAGGAGAAGTATGGGCTGCGCATCCTAAATAATTTGGAATCCAAATCCAGTCCTAATTAATTCCGAATTATATAAATTACAATTCATACCACTACAGAATTATAATTGTATTTTCTTCTCATATCTCAAAATTATGTTTCGAACTCCATGTTATTAAGCTTATTTATCTTTGCACATTAAGATTGCAGATATCCCATTTATTAAAATAAATTACTAATAATTTATTTAATCAACATCTATAAAATCTTTGAAATCTTTCACTTGACTTATTTATTATGTCGGATACTGATATCCACCTGCAGGATTTGATATCATCGAAATTTATAAACTTTCTCAAGAGAATATCATCAATTCATATACTGCGACGTGAATTTCAATAATAATTAACAGTTATCATACATTTAATATTGTGACCAAACTCATCGAGATTATTGGCCCACAAGGCCCCACTTTATAACGAATCAAAGACAATAACATTAAATATATATATATATATATATATATATATATATATATCCATTAATTATCTTTGGGTTAAGAGTACAATCATTCATAATAACCAGGAGGTGCTAATTGTCTTATATAGTCAGTATAAATACAGTTACCTCAAATTTGTTATGTTCAATACACACAAAGTGTACTAATATTGTGAGTCGAAACTATACCATTTTCTGTAGTTAAGACAGAGCTACTGAAACACAGTGTTACAATCCTATTGATGTTGTGTTCAATTTCACCTAAAACTGTGAACTAAAGACTCATATTCTATAAGAATCAATAATTTGATTATCTGTGTGTAAATCGAACTCTACACATCAGAATATCTACTATGTAGAATAAGAGATACTCATGGACAATATGATATGATATAATAAAAATATTGCCCATAAAAATTCTCATTAAGAAAAATAATAACTAATTTAATAAATAATCCAAACAAATACTAATCCATTATATAAAGTCATGACTTTTAGTATAATATCCTAACAAGTACACTTTGGTACCGGTATGTATTGTACCTGTAAGAAAATTGTTACGCTTGCTAGGACAAGATTGATAACTTTGATTGTAACGTCCTGATTTTCGAAATTTTTAACAAAAGAGTAAAATAATAATAAAATATTTTCTATTTCATAAATAAAGGAAAAAGTATAAGTTATTTGACACATCCTCTAGATTAATTAAATTTAACAAAGTAAATCTCATTTCAAAATACTATTCAAATAGAAAAATATAAAGCATCTACACTGTGTAACTAAGGCTCGAATAAATCTATGGCATTATTGTCGGCTAGATACCCGTGTCCGCTCCAATGTCCTTGGTACTTGGCATGAAATATTAGGGGCAAGAAAATATGCACCATGAACTATGAAGCCCAATCAATTACCATATCCTTAAATTTTCCTTCGAATGTGCAGAAAATAAATGATACATTAAGTGAAATATGAAATCAATAGCTAGTACAAGAGCATTAATGTTAGAGGACGATTCCCGAGACCCAGTGATGAACGCATACAGTTTATACAACAAAAAATTATAAAACCCTACTATGCAGAATTAGGGTTCATACCTTTGAGATCTGTCTAGTTTGCTCTCAACTATCTTCGTAGTTCAATCCTGATCGTACTTTGAGTATGGTTGGAATGATCTTACTCGACTGACCTCGAGATCTTCTGCCGTAATCCTATTACACCTTAATCACAAACTGAGTGTGGGCTCAAAATCGTGATCTCCTTACCTTCACAAAGTCTCTCTCAATATTTCGAATATTCAGTTATTTTTTACCTAGAAGGCATAACGGTGTATATATACGCAACGATAGGGACCCCTAGGAGAAGTATGGGCTAGGCTAGACTTCCTAATCCAATCCGGATTAATTCCAAATTATATAAATTACAATTCATACCACTACAGAATTATAATTGCATCCCCCTCTCATATCTCAAAATTATATGTCGGATACTAATATCCACCTGTAGGGTTTGACATAATCGAAACTTATAAATTTTCTCAAGAGAATATCATCAATCCGTATAAAAGGACATAGATTCCATTAATAATTAACAGTTATTGTACACTTAATATTGTGACTCAACTCAACGAGACTATTAGTCCACAAGACTTCACTCGATAATGAATAAAAATCAGCAACATTAAATATACACATTGATTAATTATCTTTGGATTAAGAGCACAAGTATACATAATAACCATGAGATGTGAATTGTATTACATTGTCAGTATAAATAGAATTACCTCAAAGTGATTCTGTTCAATACACACAAAGTGTACTAATACAGTGAGTTGAAACTATACTATTTTCCATAGTCAAAATAGACATACTAAAACATTGTGTTACAGTCCTATTGGTGGTGTGTTCAATTTTACCTAAGACTGAACTAAAGATTTGTATTCTATAAGAACCGATAATCTGATCCTCTGTGTGTAAATCAAATTCTACACACCAGATTATGTACTATGTAGAATAAGAGACACTCATGCACAATATGATATGATAGAATACAAACATTGCCCATAAAGATTCTCATCAAGAAAGAGAATAATTGTTTAATTAATTCAAATAAAAATTAATCCATTACATAAAGTCATGACTTTTAGTATAAAACCCTAACAATTTTTCAGTTACACTCAAAGCCATGATGCTATATATCTCACTCACATTCCCTCCACATGACTATCAAAAGTTTTTGCTGGTAGACTTTTATGAAAAGGGCCTGCCAAGTTGTTCACTGATGCAATCTTGGTCACCGTTACATCACCTCTCTAAACAAATTCTCGTATAAGATGATACTTACACTCAACGTGCTTTCCCTTCTTATGAGTCCTTAGTTCCTTTGAGTTAGCAACTGCACCACTATTATCACAATAAAGTGTAATAACTGATTGCACTGAAGGGACCACATCTAGATTCATTAAGAAGTTTCTGAGCCAAACGGCCTCCTTGGCTGCCTTAGAGGCTGCCACATTTTTAGCCTCCATGGTGGAATTAGCAATATATGATTGCTTGATACTCTTCCAATTTATGGCTCCACCTCCTAGGGTAAACACATATCCCGAGGCAGAATTTTTGGAATCCTTATCTGACATAAAGTCTAAGCCTGTATACCCATAAGGCATTAGACTATCTGACTGGTAAACCAACATATAATTTCTAGTCATTTTTAGGTACTTGAAAATATGTTTTACCGCAGTCCAATGTTTTTGTTCAGGATTAGAATGAAATATTTTATTTATTTGTACAACCATCTTATTATTATGTGATTTTTGTTTAATAGCTTAAATATGAGTCGAACATGAATTATCATGATTATTATTCTGATTACTTTGACGATTGATCGATTATTAATACTCAGGGTGTCCCGTGGATACCCGAACGTAAA
>JABCMJ010004827.1:0-10899 GCA_014822125.1 Arbutus unedo | reverse complement strand
GGCTGGTCAGTCTTCTTCAAATTGCAGCCCCTTTATAAGTCACGCAATAGTTCTTGTTTAGTGAGTAATATGAAGAGTAGTTCTTATAGTAGGAAGTAGAGTAGTAAGTTTTCCTTCAACATTTTCCTTTCTCTCAGATAGTTCTTCAAGTTTTGTTTTACTTCTTGTTGCAGTTCATTTCAAGGTTTAAGGATTGAAGAATTATAAGTCTATTTCCATTTTTCTTTCAATATCAAGTTATATTTATGTCAATGTCCTTCATGCTTCTCATCTTCATTTCCATGGTAGGCTAAGTTTTTTGGCTTAGTCTTGGGATGAGCTTCATCCTATGACCTAGGGATGTTTGATATCTTCTATTAGGATTTTCAAAGTTTGTCGAAGAATGAGCATTGTTCATTCTTTTGAAACTAAAATGAAGTGTTAAATCCTTAATTGGTACATCCAATACCTAGGTCAATGTTTTTCATATTTAGACTACTTATCTTGGAACAAACTCATTCTAGAACACAACTTTAGTTTCATATGAATTTCAAGCTTGTTAATGGATCGATTCAATTTTTTATTTTCCGAAATAAAAATGAAGCGCTATTATTTTGATTAGGTATCGCCATCAAGCTTTGGTGTATATAATACTTGAGTCAATGTACTTCTTATTTTGAAACTCCTTGTTATTAAGCTTAACCTGATCCAAAAGTGCATTTGTTGAATCAAAATTGATTGTCATAGATATATTTTTTTGCCAAGAACATTTGACTTTGTTCTTGGTTGAGTGATAAAACTAAGATATTTGATGTCTAGATTAGGGATGAAAGAAGTCACAAGACCATGTCTTCCCTTTATTTAACCACTTCTCATTTTAGCATTTCATCTTTTAGACATAATATTATGAATCTGAACGATTAAGTTTTGCATCCTAAATACCGCAATCATGCAAAGTACTTTGTTGAGATTCAAGCCATAACTTCTTTTCCTGAGAATCAATACCCACAACTTCTCCACTATACAAGTCCACCGAGAAAGAGAAGACATTTTGATTTTAAATGTGATCGCGCCTAGCACAGCAACGATATACACAATTTCGGATCAATCATATTTTTGGTGCGATTGTCGGGGAATAGTGTTAACAATTTAGGTAAAGTGTTTTGTATTTGTATATATTTATTTTCGTTTTTGTTGTTTTATTTTTTTTCTTGTCCTAGCTAGTGTTGTAGGGATTACACTTAGGTCATGAGTGTTTACACTCGAGAGTGCACACATAGATTCATTCACATAGACAACTCCCTTGACACTACGATGGTTGCCCAACACAGGGCCATTAATGTTTCACCTAAATGGACTATGAGGGAATATTTATGCACACACATTTTCAAACCCAAGGCTTAAACTCCCAATAGCAGGAACCACTATGGTACCTGCCCAACAATTTGCAATAATATGCTTCCCAGGGACCTACTATGGTTCCTAATTCATATTAGTTGCTTTATAAGCCGAGTTTAGAGGATACGTTGTAGACATTTATGCAGGAAAATTCGACATATACACATAGAACACACAAGCCATTGGGGACATCCATTCCCAATTAACTTAGTTTAGCAATATGTTAGGCGTTGCGAGTCCAATTGACTATGATGATGAGTTTTGTGCTGAGAACCACATTGATACCTTAAACCAAGAACAAGGATACTCTCATGTATTTTCCAATACCTTAGAGAATTATCTCACTGCTGACAAAGAGGTAGATTATCTTTATTCCCTCCTTAGAGAAGGAGAAGTCATGGGCAACGAGAAGTGCATCCTCACATTTAAAAGCCTCCCTCAGGAAACTTGCCTCACTACTAAAGAGGCTATTTTTCCTAATTCACCCGAAGGAAAGCCTGTGTATTGTATTCACTCCTCATGGATAATAAAGTTATGGGACAGGAAAGGTGGGAACCTAATGTTGAGTCATTACCTCTAGACAGCCAAGCCCCACCATTAGAACCCCAGATTTTTCCTGAACAATTGCAAGTCGGTTTCTTAGGTGAAACTCAAAACTACCCCATTGTGATCTCCTTCATGCAAAAGGATCATCAAGAAAGTGAATTATTGGAAGTTATGAACCAACACTAGCAGGTTGTGAGTTGGCACCATTGACTAAACAATTTCCCTCTACCTTTTACTGAACAACTCTTTGGAAGGGAAGATGACCAATCTGATGATAATCATATTGTGGTCTCTATGGAAGACCAAGCATAGCCAAACTTCCCATTTCTATTCAAAATGTTCTCATTCAAAATTTTGACCCAAGTTATTCTGAATGACCAAGTCATTACTCGAAGTAAGTTATGATGCCATTTGTGTAGTAAATTTCCTTGTTCTATCTTTACTACACAAATGGCATGCATCCAGCTGAAGACATTAAACTTGGTGCTACAGTAGAGGCAACTAATGGCTTTTGTTTTGTTTTTTTGTTTTTGGATTAACCTGTTAATTAGTTGTTGTTTTTGTAGAACAAGTGGCAAAAAATCTTCAAACTTGGTTGAGGTATGCGGTGGTTGACATTCCACTTGGTAGGTATGATCGTCTCTCTTTTATGCTTCATGGTTCATTGTATTCTTTCATTGAGGACAATACACATTTTAAGTTGGGGGGAGAGGTTAATGGTGTTAGTCCCTGTTGTGCAAAATATTTCAAAAACTTAGCGTGTTTTGTTCAATATTACCTTGTCTAGTGTCTTGAGTCACTTTTGATATGCTCACATAGTGCTTAGAGTAACAAGAGTCATGCATGTTTTGAGCTTTAATGTTGCTAACTCATCTCTTGTGTATAAGCATGAACCATGTTGAACAACTTGTAGTTAGAAAAAGTGTGTTTGTGTGTAATGGAAGTTGATCATGAAAGGTTGAGATATATTTTTGGTCATATCCCATGATATTTTATTTGAAATCGTCATTCCTAGACCTTGATTTTGAGCCATGTTCGATCCATTCTTTGTGAAAAACATTAGGTGACCGGATGGCATAATGTGATAGGGAGTATGTGGTGTGTGACTGTAATCCATGATTGAAGAGTATAAATGATTGGGTGATGGGTGAAAGAAAGCCAAAAAAAATAGGAAAGATCATCGGGTCAATTCATCTAAACCAATTAATTGATAGTGTGTTCAAGAGGCCAATTCAAAATGTAGAGGTTTAAGGCAACCAATTCACTAGGGTCAAATCATTTGGACACTTGTTAATTCAAAATCCAGTGGGGAGATGCATAGGTTTTATTCAACTGGTTCTCATGTTGTTATTCTACAGGTTAGTAAGGCTACAACCCAAGCCCTAATTACAATCACCACACACCACACCCATTCTTTTGTATGGTTGATATCATGGACCACATTTTTTGTTGATGACGATAGTTGGTGGTTATAGTAGTTGATGGCGTATCCACCCGAATGTCATTTTGTTTTTGGACAACCAATGCTCATACATGGACAATGCCCTGCTAACATATGATGGGATGTAGTTGAAATTTTGAGCAGATACAAAGGACCTTTGGGTAGTTAGGTCTAGTGGAGACTTTGGGTAGTTTGACCCGAAGCCACATATGTACAAGTCAACACTAATTTTGTTAACCAATTCCGTTTGTAACCCACGGTCATAATAAGTTTATGAAAGTCCTAAGTTGATCCTATTGTGTGTTGTCAATTTCCTTTTAACGCATTGCGTTTGTTGCATACACTGGGTCTTGGCATACTCATATTTCCTTTCGTACAATATATATGTATATACATAGCTTCATTTTGATTCACACGTTGAATTCATTGAATGCATAGCCTCTTCTTGTTTTGCTATTTCGCATTGAAGCTTGTTGTGAGTTTCATTGTTTGCACACCTCCGATAGCTTGAGTTGTTCAGCGTAGTTCATAGCATTGTTGCATTGTTGCATTTGTGTTAGCACCTGTTTAGTATGCATGGTACTCTTGTATCTTTTAGTGAGCATATGTTTTGTTACTCGTGTATATACAAGGGAAGTCTCATTGGTTTATTTTATGGATTGTTTTCACTTTTAGTTTTGATTTTTATTTCCAAAGTTGCTAGGGACTACCAACTCTCAAGTTGGGGGGTATGATTGTTAGGATTTTATACTAAAAGTCATGACTTTATATATTTATTTGAATTATTTAAACAGTTTTTTTCTTGATGAGAATCTTTATTGTCAATGTTTCTATTATATCATATCATATTGTACATAAGTGTCTCTTCTTCAGCATAGTAAATAATCTAGTGTGTAGAGTTTAGTTTGCACACAGAGGAATCTAATGTGTAGAGTTTAGCTTACACACAGAGGATCAAATTATCGGTTCTTGTAGAATATAAGCCTTTAGTTCATAGTCTTAGGTGCAATTGGACACACCACTAGTAGGACTGTAACACAGTGTTTTAGTAGGCCTATCTTGACTGTGGAAAATGGTATTGTCTTAACTCACTGTATTAATACACTTTGTGTGTATTGAACAAGACTACTTTGAGGTAATTGTATTTATACTGACAATATAATACAATTTGCACCTCATGGTTATTATAAATACTTATGCTCTTAACCCAAAGATAATTAATGGATGTGTACATTTAATGTTGTTGACTTTGATTCATTATAGAGTGAAGGCTTGTGCGCCAATAGTCTTGATGAGTTGGGTCATAATATTAAGTGTATGATAACAATTAATTATTAATGGAATTCACGTTCCTTTGTATGGATTGATGATATCCTCTTGAAGAAGATTATAAGTTTTGATTATGTCAAATCCTGCAGGTGGATATTAGTATCTAACATAATGAATAAATTCAGTAAAAAGTCTCAAGAAATTTTATAGATATTGATTAAATAAATTATTAATAACTATTTTTATTAATGGGCATCTGTAATCTTAACGGGAGAGATAAATAAATATTTATTAATATGGAGCTCGAAAAATAATTTTAAAATATGGGAAGCAAATGCAATTATAATTCTGTAGTAGTATGAATTTTAATTTATATAATTCGGAATTAATCCTGATTGGATTAGGATTCCTAATTATAGAGGAAGCCCAGCTCATACTTCTCATTGGGGTCCTTATCGTTGCCTATAAATACACAGCTATGCCTTATAGGTCATATACAACTTAATACTCGAAATATTGAGAGAGGTTCTGTGATGGTAAGGAGATCACAATTTTTAGCCCACACTCGGTTTGTTATCAAGGTGAAACAGGATTAAGATAGAAGATTGCGAGGTTAGTTGAGTAAGATCATTCCAACCATGCTCATGCTATGATTAGGATCAAATTGTGAAGTTTGTCAAGATCAAACTAGAGAGATCTCGAAGGTATGAACCCTAGTTCTGCTTGTAGGGTTTCATATTATCTTGTTGGATAATCTGTGCTCATTCATCAATGGGTCTTGGGAATCGATCCCTAATAGTGATGAGCACATATTATTGCATATTTAACTACTCATCATATCCATTATAGGCGTGCATGCGTGAATTATTCTAAGTTTATAGTCGATATTGCATGTAAGGGTATGGTCATTTTGAATGTTGGATAACCAAGTTTAATGAATATTCTAGGAAGTCTTCGTGACACCTAAGTGTTCCTATGAAATTCCCGAGCATAGAAGCAAGCTCACAAGTCATTACACCTGGAGGAGAAGTCATTACACCTGGAGGAGATTGCATCAGATTGAGAGAATACCGATGGGCCGGGGGTTGATGTCCAAGTGTGGAGATGTGCATTGAAGGCCAAACCATCTGGATAATATTCCAACGTCATTCGGATGAAGCTTAGCAAAAAAAAGATTAGAGCCACAAGTCATCCGAATGCCACAACAATCCATCCAGATGAATTCCTTCTCATCAGAAGACCAAAAATTTCTAGTAGTCCAATCCATCCGGATGAGATCCTATTGCATACCAATTCCATAGTTCTAAACACAATTCAACTGGATGAATGTTCAAATCCATTGGGATGCCCTGAGGAGAAAAGAAGACCAAATTAAAATAGTGGTGCAATCCGTCCAGATGCCCAGTAAATCCGTCCAAATGGTGTTCTTCGAATTGCAATCCCTTTTGTTGACTTTTTGTCAACCCTTCATGAGTGTTGTCGTAAAGCTTTCCTTGGATCTTGGACCAATAACCATTGGGAGATGGAATTGATGAATCTTGAGGCTTTGTGGAGGAAAAGCTTGCAAAGGATGTCAGGGATTTTTGAGAGAGTCTTTATAAGTCACACAGTAGTTCTTTTGTAGTAATTTGAAGAGTAGTTCTTTTAGTAGGAAATAGAGTGGTAAGTTTTCCTTCAGCATTTTCCTTCCTTTTAGATAATTCTTCTATTTTTGTTTTATTTCTTATTGTAGTTTTCTTTCAAGATTATGAGGATTGAGGTATTTTCAGTCCATTTCCATTTTCTTAGCAATATCATGTTTTGTTTATGTTAACGTTTTCCATGCTTCTCATCTTCATTCCTATGGTAGGTCAAGTTTTTAAGCTTGGTCTAGGGACGATCTTCATGTTAGGGATTGATTCTCGAGACCCAGTAATAAACGCATATAGATTATACAACAAAAAATATAAAATCCTACTAGGCGGAACTAGGATTCATACCTACGAGATCTCTCTCATTTGATCTCTATTATCTTCAAAGTTTGATCCTGATCGAACTTTGCGTACTGCTGGAATGATCTTGCTTGAGTGACCCAAGATCTTCTACCGTAATTCTATTGTACCTTGATCACGACCTGAGTGTGGCCACAAAAATGTGATCTCTTTGGTTTCACAGAACCTTTCTCAATATTTTCAGTACCAAGTTGCGTCTGACCTAAAAGGCATATTGATGTATATATAGGCAACGATAGAGACTCCCAGGAGAAGTATGGGTTGGGCTTCCTATATAATTCAGGATTCCTAATCTAACCCGGATTAATTCTGAATTATATAAATTACAAATCATACCACTACAGAATTATAATTGCATTCCCTTCACATATCTCAAATTATATTTTGAACTCCATGTTATTAAATGCTTATTTTGTGAAGGATCGATTCCCGAGACCCAGTGAAGAACGCATACAATTTATACAACAAAAGAATATGAAACCCTACTAGGAGGAATTAGGGTTCATACCTTCGAGATCTGGCTGGTTTGATCGCAATTATCTTTGTAGTTTGATCCTGATCGAACTTTGATCATGGCTAGAATGATCTTGCTCGACTAATCTCGAGATCTTCTACTATAATCCTATTACACTTTGATCACGTACTAAGGGTGGGCTAAAAAACGTGATCACTTTGCCTTCACAAAACCTCTCAATCTTTCGAATATCAACTCGTGTCTAACCTAGATGGCGTAGCGGTGTATATATCGACAATGATAGGGACCCCTAGGAGAAGTATGTACTGGACTTCTTATATAATTCGAGATTCCTAGTCCAGCCCGGAGTAATTCCGAATTATATAAATTATAATTCATACCACTACAGAATTGTAATTGCACTCTCCTCTCATATCTCAAAATTACATTTTGAGTTTTATGTTATTAACTGTTTATTTATCTCCCCACGTTATGATTGCAGATACCCGTTGATTAAAATAAATTAGTAATAATTTATTTAATTAACATCTATAAAAAATTTTGAGATTTTCCACTTAACTTATTCGCTATATCGGATACTAATATCCAACTGCAATGTTTGACATAATTGAAACTTATAAGCTTGCTCAAGAGAATATCACCAATCCCTATAAAGAGATGTGAATTCCATTAATAATTAATATTTGTCATACACTTAATAATGTGACCCAACTCATTTAGACTGTTGGCCCACAAGGCCTCACTCTATAATGAATCAAAGACATTGATTAATTATCTTTGGATTGAGAGTACAAGCATACATAATAATAATGAGATGTAAATTGTATTATATTATCAGTATAAATATAATCACCTCAAAGTTGTCATGTTCAAAACACACAAAGTGTACTAACATAGTGAGTTAAAACTATACCATTTTCTATAGTCAAGATAGACCTACTAAAATACTGTGTTGGAGTCCTACTGGTGGTGTGTCTAATTCCACTTAAGACTGTGAACCAAAGACTTATATTCTATAAGAATTGATAATCTGATCCTCTATGTGTAAGTCAAACTCTGCACACCAGATTATCTACTATGTAGAATAAAATACACTCATACACAGTATGATATGATATAATGCAAACACTGCTCATAAAGATTCTCATCAAGAAAGGGAATAATTATTGAATAAATTCAAACAAAAATTAATCCATTACATAAAGTCATGCCTTTTAGTATAAAACCCTAACATATTTGTCTCCCTACATTAAGATTACAGATACTTATTGATTAAAGTAAATTATTGACAATTTATTTAATCAACATTTATAAAATTCCTTGACACCTTTCACTTAACTTATTTGTTATGTTAGATACTAATATCCACCTGCAGGGTTTGAATTAATCGAAACTTATAATCTATCGAGACTATTGGCCCACAAGGTCTCACTCTATAATGAATCAAAGTCAACAACATTGAATGAACACATTAATTAATTGTTTTTGGGTTAAGAGTAAAAGAATACATAATAATCGTGAGGCGTGAATTGTATTATATTGTCAGTATAAATACAATTACCTCAAAATGATCATGTTCAATACACACAATGAGTACTAACACATTAAGTTAAAACTATACTATCTTTCATAATCAAGATAGACCTACTGAAACACTGTGTTACAGTTCTACTAGTAGTGTGTCTAATTCCATGTAAGACTATGAGCCAAAGACTTATATTCTACAAAAATCGATAATCTAATCCTTTGTGTGTAAGCGAAACTCTACACACCAGATTATCTACTATGTCGAATAAGAGACACTCTTTCATGCACACTATGATAAGATATAATACAAACATTGTCCATAAATATTCTCATCAAGAAAAGAAATAATTGTTTAATAAATAATTCAAACAAATATTAATCCATCACATATAGTCATGGTTTTTAGTATAAACCCTAATACTTCATCCTAGGACCTAGGCATGTTTGATGTCTTATATTAACGTTTTTAAAATTTGTTGGAGCATGAGCATTGTTCCTTCTGTTGAAACTAATATAAAGTGTTAAATCCTTAACTGGGTATGCCAAAGTGTTTTTAGTACATCCAATACTTGGATCAATGTCCTTCATATTTAGACTACTTATCTTGGAACAAACTCATTGTACAATACATCTTTATTTTCATATGGATTTCAAGCTTGTTAATGAATCGATTCAAGTTTTTATTTTTTGAAACAAAAATAAAGTGTTATTATTTTGGTTAGGTATCACTGTCAAGCTTTGGTATATCAAATACATGTATTGGTGTCCTCCTTATTTAATAATTCTTGTTATTAAACTCAATCCAATCCAAATGCATTTGTTGATTCAAACTGATCTTCATAGATATATTTTTCGGCCAAGAACATTGGGCTTCATGGTTGAGTGATAGAAAAAAGATATTTGATGTTTAGGTTATGGATGAAAGAAGTCACAAGACCATGTCTTCTCTTTATTCAATCACTTATCATTTTAGCATTTCATCACTTAGATATAATTTCACAAATCCGAATGATCAATGTTTGGCTTCCTAAACATCTTAATCATGCAAAGTACTTTCTCGAGATTCAAGTCATACCTTGTTTCCCTAAAGATCAAAACCCACAATTTATCCAATATACAAGCCCACCAAGAAAGAGAAGAAGTTCAGATGTTAAATGTGATCACTCCCGGCAACGCAACGATATGCACAATTTTGGGTTGACTAGAGTACGAAGGAGATGGTCAATAACCCTCATACAGAATCAATAATCTCGATTAATTTCAACTTTCATGAAGAAGCAAGAGATGTAAGGACCCAAAAAAAATTTCATTTTTATTTTAATATTCGAAATGTTGAAAGAGATTTAGTGTTGTTAGAAAGGAGAGTTAATGGTGAGAAGATTAAAATTTTAAAGTTTCAAAATTTTTACACAGCAGGTGGCCATGACCTGTCAAAGTTTGGACCAACCAATCACCGATCTAGTCATGTCTTTAAAAACTAAACTTTGTATTTTTTGGACAGTAGCTAGCCATGACTAGTCATACTACTAGTCAGGTTTTGACTATTTTGGCATTTTTTGAGACAATGTCGTGACTGGTCAGGCCTATCCCATGACTAGTCAGGCTCCTTCTTACACGAATTTAAAGCCTAGATTGGATATTTTGAAACATAAATCCAAAATTTCCCAAAGTGCTTTATCTCTCTACGGGGTCTTCTTCCCCACAAAACCCCAACATCAAACCTTTGGATCTACCTCAAATCTTTCATATTCCTTCGAGATCCACTGATTATATCTTGAGATTGGTTGATATTTCAAGTTTGGAGGCACCATCTCACTTGGAGGAGGTTGATTGGAGCTTCTTCTCCACCATTGAAGCTCAAGCCTTGGAGTAAAAACCTTGAGATAGGGATGTTTTCTCCTCAATCTATGAGTATATAACTTGTTTTTGTTAGGATTTTATACTAAATCTATGCCTTTCTTGATGAGAATTTTTATGGGCAAATGTTTGCATTATATCTTATCATATTGTGTGTGAGTGTCTCTTATTCCACATAGTAGATAATCTGGTGTGTAGAGTTTGACTTACACACAGAGGATCAGATTATCGATTCTTGTAGAATATAAGTTTTTGGTTCACGGTCTTAGGTGGAATTGGACACACCACCAGTAGGACTGTAACACAGTGTTTTAGTAGGTCTGTCTTGACTACAAAAAATTGTATAGTTTTAACTGACTATGTTAGTATACTTTGTGTGTATTGGACATGACCACTTTGAGGTAATTGTATTTATA
>JABCMJ010004823.1:0-15030 GCA_014822125.1 Arbutus unedo | reverse complement strand
TTCCATATTTGGTGACTAAACAAAAATTGGTCATAAATTGTACAGTTTTCCGTGACCAAAACACATTTGGTCACCGAAAGTGGTCACAGAATGTATAATTTCTAGTAGTATATAATTGATCGAAGTACTGATTAATTTATGAAAATGCTAATTGCAAAAAAAAAAAAATATATAACATTTATTTAACTTTTTACTTTGTTAAATATAACTTTGAAGTACTGTTTACTGGAGTAGATCATAAAAAGATTAACACGTCATGTAATATAATTACGAAAATTATAAATGAGATTTTAAATTGTTTTAAATGTAATACAAGTATTAAATGGAGAACTATTTTAAAATTTTTTTATTTAAATATAAGAAATAACGTATTTTCGTGCATTAACGAAACATTCATATTTTTTTTGCATCAAGGAACATTTATATGTTTCGTCCTTATGTTCAAACAAAAAAAGGAGTGAAAAACAAAACCAAAATAATTTAACTACCACGGAACACTTAAATATTTTAAAAAAACACTTAAATATTCGTCCTTAATTTTTTATTATTTTTAGTCAACTAAATTTTTAATATTTTTTCAAAATAAGACTAAAACCAATTTTTCTCCCTAAAATCAAGTCCTTAAAATAAGGATTACCAATATTGTAAAAAATGACAAGAAAAATAGTTTTTTAGTTTTTAGGCGGCCACAGTCCCCTCCCTATTTTTTTGCGGGAGGGGTAAAAAACAACTCTCAAAATAGATAAGTATTCAACATCTGATTATTGTTTTAACTACTAACATGTTTGTTTTGATATCTTTATTATTATCTGGTGCAATAGATAACAGAAAAAAACGGAACCACTGAACAAGAAAAGAGGCACAGTAAACAACAGATAGCTAAAAAACAAAATAAGAATAATTTCGTTCATAAAAGGACCTCACGCATTAACACTTTTAAAATCACGGACCTAGCCTATTAACACTTTCAAAATGATGGATCCTAACTCACAAATTAAATTAGCCTGTTCTTAATGGGCTAAATCAGTTTAGATTTATCCTTTGATTTGTCCTTTTAGTCAATTTTCTGTTTTTGAATATGCATAGTAAATTTATCACGTCTTTTAAATTTATCATTTATTTTTAAGCCAATATATTTTGACATATTTCACCTTTTTTTTTATTATCATGATTTCCGTATAACGCGATTCAAATTTACCATGAACAAATTTAATATTCAACATATTCCATTTTCATCGGTTAGAATCAATCTTTCCGACGAACTACGAAACCTGTAAAAGGGCGATTATGTGGTAAGATAATGAGTACGTGTGAAATAACAACTAATGGAATAAAAAGTTGCTATTGTTTACAAAATGTAGAAGTGTGTTGTGACCACACACACACACACACACACACACACAAGCTATTTGGAAAAATCAATGAAACTTTTAACTACTGAAAGACAGACACGAAAAGGCCAAAAAGAAAAATCCCTGGGCTATTCTTTGTGATAAACAATACCAAGTAAAAATGCTTTTAACAAAAATGGCTTGCTTTGGAGTTTCATGCAACCACTGGTGAACTCACCAGCAATATAGCCACCTTTAAATCAGAATCAGATACCATGTACAAAGAACCTATTTCCTCTGTATGTAACTGATGTCTCCTCTACTCCAACACACCACAAATGGCCTTGGAGCTCTAGATGTCCTTTCACACCTGCAGTTTCCCACACATACTTGAATAGCCCTAGAGCCCTATCCAATTGTTTCACCCCACTTTGAACCATTTTCTCCTCATCCGACGACAAAATCTTCCCCATACACAAGCAAAACCTATTCTTCTCACCACTCTGATAAACGCCACCAGATATATCAACTTCGATATCTCCAACACTGCCATAGAGATAGAACACCAGAAGCGTGAACAAACATCGCGATGAGTGACCCAATGTCTTCTTTAGCTTCTTCTGCACCAGATTCTCTTGATGCCTAGTCTCCCTGTATCCAATATTCTTATCTAGAATCACGTCCTTAATTTGCAAAAGCCCTTCTTTCATCACCCCAAGCTTTGGGAAATGGAAAAGTTTATCCTTTTGGTTCATCATACAATTCATAAGGTCATTTAACATCTCAAGAACGTCTTCCCATTTATGTGATACAGCTGAATGACTGACTTTTGAAGGCGAAAGGCGCATCCAGGAAGTAGAGTTTGGGTCATAGCTAACAGCAGTGTCTAAGAACTTTAGACAGCTAGATACAATTTGCTGGCCCATCTTTATCTCTTCATTTGGAGAATGATAACCCAAATGTTCAATTTCCGATTTCAACCCTGTAAGTATTTCTTCAAGGGTGCCGGTCCATATCTGGTGCTGGGTCACCTGTGGGCATATCGCCAAACGGAGCAACTTCCTCTGTTGAGCTGAAATATTCAAGAAGTTGCATACTTTGGTGAGGGAATTTATGGTCATGGGGTCTCTTTCACATGGTTTACCGAAACAAAGAGGAGGTATAGCAGTTTGGGAGTGTAACGCCTGTTGCACCATTGGAGAGCCAATAAATGATCTGGCAAGTGACTTGAAAGTACGCATGCTTTCATGAAGAGAGTCATCGACAACTATCGAATGGTCATCGACATTTATGAGCCTTCCGTCAACCGAATCCACATTTTTCAACAAGTGGGTCAATTCGTTTAGCTTTGGAAATGCGTTCTCGTACCAATCAGAAGGTAAGTCCTCTTCATGGGAATCTTCATAGGAATGATAACCAACCACTCTCATATGAAAACCCACATCTTGTCTTCTAAGATATCTTTTGACCCGAAGGAAATTTTGTAAATGCATAAATGCCATTATTGCAGAGAAACTAAGGCAGGCACATCAAAAGCCAAATGCGCTATCCCTATTCCACCTTTTCATTACTGGTACTTCAGTGTGGCATTTTATCGAACACTTTGTAAGCATTCAATCCAAACAATAACATGACATCTAGCGAGTCAATGGACTATGAATACGGTTACCCTGTACATGTAGCACAAAAACATTGTCTTCTTCATGCATGTAAGACTATGTGATTAGTAACTGAAAACTCAACTCCTTTTATACAGCAAATTAAGTAGCGAAACACTATTTGCACTTCTCAACCACGAGAGTGCTGTTGCGTTAGGTAGCGAGAATGTGAAACTGCTAACCCTTTTTGCGAGTCTTGATCACAAATAATAAGCAAACATATTAACCTGATTGGAATAATTAGTACCTTCGTCGAGATCGATTTAAGAATCATAAAGTCCTCTTTTAACAGAAATATTATTCAGAGCTTGGCTTCTGACGTATGTTGTTTGTCTTTGATTTTTTTAATAGCTTAGAGTGTGCGAGTTCACTTATGTGCAATTTTATTAATTTTTGGAGAATTAATTTCTTCGTGCACTAGCGGGACTTAATCAAATTTAGAGAAAAACTGTCTATGAGCAGGTCCAAGAGTTGATAGATGTTTCGAAATCTTAAGAAGAAACAACTACCAAACAACCCATTCAGCTACCAAGGTGGAGTATGATTTTCTTGTGAAAAGAAAATAAAGAAATATGGTCTCTTACCATCTTATTTGGATAGACAAAATAAGAGAGTGTGTGTGATTTCTCTTCTTTTCTCATTTATCTTGTTTGACTAGTATGCATAAAAGAAAAGAAAAGAAAGTGTCATAAAACACCATTTACGATCACTGGTATAAAAGGGAAGGGTAAAGTTGACATCATGAAAATTGAACTCTTCCTGTCTTTTTTTTCCTCACAGAATCTCACCAAAATTAGTGAGAATCAAAATAGAAGCTTTAAGGGGTTCTATATTCTTATCATCTGTTACCTTATCTCATCATTCATCACCTCCTTGCCAATCCATTTTAGGTCTATGCAGTCCAATTGAAGGGAAATACAGGGAAGGAGAAGTTGAAATCTCCACCCACAATACCTCCCAAACCAAGAGGACAAAGAAAGGAGGTCCCATGGATTTCTTTGCCGGGGCTATCGGGAGTTAGTCTAGAGAACAAGCTCGGGATCGACCTCGAGTGGAGCTGCCTCCTTTGCCTCCACCAGCGCTTCTTTTGGCTCTAGAGGGTGGGCAACAAGATTCGCCACTGAAAGGGAGAAGATCCCAAACCCATGACAAATCTCGCTCGAGAACCCGAAATGGGACATAGGACACGATCAGGAGAGGTTATGAATGAGGGATCAGGAACTCGATGAAATGAGGCGCTACTCGCGCCGAGTAAAAAGGGATAACATGACCCTTAGTTGGGAAAGAGATTATGCTTGTTCGTTGGCACATCGAGATGATCGATCACAAACGGGTCTAGTCCATCACAATGATCGGCGTGACTAGGGCCACAGAGGAGCAAATCGGCCCTGAGAAGGGTAGCTGCCGATAGGAGGCGTCCCGAACATTTACCAAGCTTAAACTTAGCTATTGCTCCTCAAGTTTGGCCAGACCTTCCTGATATGTGGAAATATTGGCTGAATCAGCAACTGGGGCTACACCGAGCAGAAGAAAATGTGACACAAAAAGAATTGCAACAACTTGTAGCGTCACGGTTGTCAGCAATGATTGAAAGGAACCGTTATTAGAAAGTTCACTCTCTCGAAATTTTAGATTTACAATGGTCGGACAGATCCAATGGCCCATATCAAGGGATTTTTAAATTCCATGATAATCTATTTAAGCCATGAGAGCCTGTTCTGCAGAGTATTTCCAATGAGCCTAGGCGAAACAACTTTGAACTAATTTCATACAATTTTTCCACACTCGATCCACAGCTGGGGCAATTGGCTGAGCAATTCATCAAAAGGTTCGTTGTGAACCTAGCTCAGAAAAGTACATAGATACCCTCTTGGCTATGAGGAAAAGACCCGATGAGAGCTTAAGGTAATACCTTATCTGGAACTTATCATACCTCTGATTTACGACATGATATAGACTAATTATGAATTCGAAGTTCAATTTATAAAGAGTATAGGTTTTAATTAGCCCTTATTCCCAAATTCAATGCTCAAATTGATTACTCCATAAATGCGTAAAAATCCCAAATTAATCCCATTATTTGCCTTAAAGTGGATAGAATCCAATGCTATAATCTTAATTATTCATAAAAACCCAGATTAAAAGCCATGAATGCAAAGAAATCTCAAAAAATTCCTTTCGCGATGTTGCTGTAAAATGATATCTCGCTTGAGCGGTCTGAGATCGCTCAAGTGGCCTCCCGTAATTACAAAATTTCAATTTAATTAATTAAAAATGCAAGATTAAGTAATAAATGATAATTTTAAATTCTTATTATAAATTATGAGTTATTACAACCTATCTCTTTTAAATAATTTCATCCTCGAAATTACACAGTATGGTCTAAGAAAAATGTTCGGGGTGATTGGCTCTCATAACATCCTCACGTTCTCAAGTCGACTCCTCCATCTCATGACGATCCTTGCCCCTCACTCTCTCCACCTCCTCTAAATGCTGAGCAATTATTAAACCCAAACCAGACAACTATAGAGGCAGAACATAACCTATTCAAAAAAGCTAGTAGAAAGGCTGCAAGGCAAAAGTAGGCAGAAGAAAAATTACCATGTAGTTGCAGTACGAGAATAGGCAGAAAAAATCATCCATGTTCATCCACCCACGAACACTGCTTTTTAAGGCTAAAGCAATTCCAATAGAATAAAAAATGGAGTTGCTAACAAGAAGGAGACATCACTACATGAAGGGACAATACACAAATGCGTTAGGGGGATCAAGGCCCTGAGGAGAAAGAGCTAGCATCATAGTATTGAGTCGCTCTTCCCCTTCGATGAGAACTCCCTTTGGGTTACACTCCTCCTCACCAAATATCTCATTGAAGGTAATTACTTACTCAACGAGGAGTTGATTATTGAGCATGTCATAAGGACGAAACGCAACCCCTTTATCCAGGATAAAAGAGGCAGCATCTGGAACAGAGCTGATAGGGTCTAGGGCAACCGGTTGTTGAATCACTACACCACCTACAACATTCGCACGCCAATGCTCCAAATTTCATTTCATCAGCAGGGATAAGGACAAAGCGTCATTCGTCCTAGCAGGATCAGTAGGGTCGGTTATCCTAGTGACCTTTTGCATTGAAGGATCATAGCCGATGCTATCTAGAGAATGTAGAAACTCCTTTAGGGCAATTGATGGATGGGGGCAAGGGTGTGACTACTCGGATGAGATTGATCTAGTTCAGATCAGGACCGTTACCAAAAACCCCGCGATGAGAATTATCGGAGGAAATAATCCTGGCAGAGTCGGAAGGAGGCTCAAAAGTAGAAGAATCAAAAGATGGGAGCTCATAGGGAGTAAGGTTGAGTTCTCCAAAATCCTCCTACCCAATGTATAAAAATGAGCAGTCAACGTCACCAACGACAAATGGGTTAGTGCTCACCAAGCTTCGAGCAACAGCTACGCCTGGCAAAACAAAGAGGAAAGACATTAGCACAAAGAACTTATCTGAAAGAAAAAAAAGAGAGAAATAATATTTATTGTTAAATAATTACAAATCAAAATAAAAAGAATTTTTATTGTTAAATGATTACAAATCAAAAGAAACTCACCAGAAGGCACCTAAACGCATGGAACCTGCTTGAGTCATTCATTGCTGACGCGGTACTCCCATGCCCTAGACACTTTAACCATGATGGGGTCGATCCCCCTGGTTGAGGAAGGAAGCCCTTGAACTAAGTTTTTTCTAGATCCTTGGGACTAAAGAAAGTATCTCTTGGGCCTCCACGCATCTCCTTTCCAGAGGGTTTATGCAGGGCCTTCTTCAGGGAGTAATAGTGGCAAACTTTGGCTAGCCCTATTTGTGTACTTAGGATTTTGTTCGGGGCCAAAACCCTTAAGAGAATTCTATAAACATTTCTAGTGACCTAGAAGGGGACCATTCACCAATGGCATAAGGCTTAGTAAATCAGAGGTTGGAGGGAAAGCCTAACGCCCCTCTCTATAACGTCGATAAGCGAAAAGTACAATGTGTTGCCCTCTATGTTGGGGCAAAAATCTCGTCCGTTGGGAGAAGACGAGGTTCCACATCGTTGGGAATGGCATATACTTCCTTAAATATATGCCTAAGTTCATTGAAGAGCATCATTCTTAGAACAATGGCCATCTAAAAAACCAAGCGAAGGAAATCAACACTTGCAAAAATTCAAAGAAATAGCCTGGCTTTTGAAGTAGGCAATTGGTCAAAATCCAAAAAATACAAAACAAACCATTCGGGCTGGTACCCCCGATGATTTATAAAGTCTGGGCAGCAAAAACGAAAAGGCATCCTTTCAACATGAACCGCTCGAACAGTGAAGCCATGTGGTATACTGCATTGAATGCGTACAATGATGATGGTTGGTGAAACACCAAAAGGAATACAAACCAATCCGCGTTCTCGGATAATTTGCTTTGGAAATCGTTAGCCTGTTACCTCGCAGACGACCCTAGTGTGTCACCGTGCAACAACAAGTTAAGGGGCAACTGTGAGGGCTACAAAATACACCATTCGGAGAGTTATTATGGACAAAGGGTGACACAGGAGATTCGCGCTCATGCCCGACCTAGTCTTTGTTTTAGCCAAAGATGATATGGGTCAGAATAGCTTAATCTAGAGCGAACCAAGTGATTAACCATCTAGCTAGCTGAAACGTCGCATCAGCCCAGAGAAGGGTGTAGGATACGAGAAACACACTCAAAAGCATGTTAGGATGCACACTGAAATCCTATAAATAGGAGAGGAAATCGTCTAGAGGAAGAGATGAAAAAAGAAGAAATTGGGTTGTAAAAATAAAGACTCTTTTACTATTGTTAACCTAAATCTTAATAGATCACGTTCTCATTGAACCAAGGTGTCACTACTGAATGCTTCCTTGTGCAGATTGAATCAAGAGGTTGAGATGGATAAATCCTCCTCATGCCCTTCTAGCTCAGATCGAACTCGCGAGGGAGTCCCAAATTTTGACCCCACAATTATATCTAGAAAAGTAGACAACCTAATTCTTATAACCATACATACATATAAACGATGATGATATGGTCATTTAATTAATTTGGTGTTTTCACTAATAAAATTTCAGAGTGAACAGATCAAGTCTTCGAAGTTGGTCCAGTTCGGAATATCTTATTAGTGCTTTCAAATCAATTTTTAAATATTTTTTCAGTCACTTTTAACAGAATCCCATCAAGCGCCGTAAAAAACTAATAAGATTTGGATTCAAAATCAGTACATGTCTACTCAATTAAATGACATGAAATTTGAAGTCAATATTTAAAGCGTAACTTATCTTAAAGGAGCTTTTTAAAATAAGACCCTCATTTAAATTACTATTATTTTATGGTGATATTTTGAAAATAACAAACTACTACTCTTTCCACTTCTAATTATTAGTTTGTTTTTTTTTTTTTAACTTGCCGTGCCAACTTGCGTAAAGACAAATATCCTATTATACTCAATAATTTTCCAAATTTTTTTATTCCTTTCCAATTTTCTAATTGAAGTTTTTTGAATGAACAATGCAAAAAAAAAAAAAAGATAAAATTTAAGAACGAACCTAGTATAATTTTTTTATTTAAAAGTTAGAACGATTATCCAAAATGAACTAACAATTAGGAATATGGAGGGGGTATCATTCATAACCAACAAAACTATATATATTAACGAGGTGTTTGAAATGTTTTTTTTTTTTAAGATTGTAAATTGTAAAATATAAATTATTAACTGGGAATGTAATCAGAACAAGTCATGTACCAGAAAAAAAACTAATTCAGGACAAGTCATATACCATCAACATTTATCATTTGGAATATGTTACACTTGTGCAGACTATGACCAAGTTCAGTTGTCCTACAGGCTACAACTGGCAGGGTCAATTACTTCTTCTATCTTCAATAATAATTTATTATGAAGTGCCATTTTCAAAAATAAAAATAAAAATAAAAATAAAAATATTTTGTACATAATTTTTAAATTCTTTTCGTACCCATTTAAAGAGGAGTTGAGAATTTAAATCCGTGTGCAAAAAATTTTAAATTATGCATGAGAATGTATCCATTTTGAATCCAAAAAATTAAAAAACCTACAAGTAAAAGACTATCATTTAGGAACAAAGGGAGTACCAAGTTATAGTTTTTTTAATCACCCCATTTGTTAGGATTATCTGTTAATATACTAATCAATCTTGCCGCATTAAAGTAGGGCTCTCCAATTCCAGTCTTGTAATCTTTTTGTAATGTCTACCAATTATGGAGCCATAAAAAAATGGGTGTTCATATTTTCTGTTGCTCATTTTTTTGATTTTCTTGGGTTTTTCTCAAGCATTAGACTCCCTTGGGCCTAAAGGAATATTGAGAAACAATGAAACCCTTGTTTCTGATGGTGGAGTTTTTGAGTTAAGGCTTCTTTGGTGTCCCTTTTTCCAGCAATTGCTACTTGGGAATATGGTTCAACGATGACACTCAGAAAAAGTCTGTTTGTGTCGCAAACCGCGATGATCCCCTATTAGATTCCACTTGTTTTCTTCAAATAAGGGATGATGGGAATCTAATTCTAATGGACATGCGTCTAAGACCGGTGATTGTCAACTCAGGCGCACTTGCTCCATCTCCAAACACAACCGCAATGCTTCTTGATACAGGAAATTTTATCCTCCAGTTGGGCGCGAACATGGTTTGGCAGAGTTTTGATTATCCGTCGGATACTTATCTTCCTGGGATGAAAATTGGTTGGTTTGGATTATCAAAGGACCTACCAACTATTCAAGTTCTTACAGCATGGAAGAGTCCAATCAACCCTAGCCAAGGAGATTTCACTTTTGGGGTTGATTACTAGGTTTCCAATTTGAGTGTCTATCGTGGGGATAGCGCGCACGTGAGTATTGGCTATTGGGATGGAAAAACAATTCATTTAGTTTTCTCGAATTCTTCGAATAGCTTTAATTTTAGTTATGTTTCTCGCACAACTGAGGCCTATTTCACTTTCACTACTTCTATGTCATATCTTGTTATGGCCTCAACTGGGCGTATAAATGAATATACCCTCTCTATTTCGATGGCGAGTCATTCGTTATGTGAAGATTCAGGTAAGCATACAGCTAACGTCGATTTTTGCTTGAATCCATCTTCATCGACATGCAATGTCACATTTTCGGCCGTTAATGGTTCAATTCATATGGGATTTAGTGATTGTGAATCCATATGCTCGAGCAATTGGTCTTGTGTTGCATATACTGCTCTTGCTACCAACCAATCCGGGTGTCAAATTTGTTTTGGGAGTATAAAGAATTTGTCCAACATCATAAAAAAAGGACAAGGTCTCCTGTATGTCTGAGACGACATTATAAAAAAAGATAGTAAGTATGAAATCATATGAGTCGTCTTAAAGAAGATTGAAATACATTATAATATGTATTTTCAAAGTTACAAATGCTATATTTTTTTTCCAGCGAACAAAAAGTTTATTTCAAAAAATTTAACTGAAAGTTGCAGCTTACTACTATATTACCACGAACCTACGTTTTTTTTAAGTCAATATCTATTCAGTATTTGAAGGCTTACTTTGGATGCATTAGAAGCGTATTAAGATTTTAATTTGGCCTTTTGATTGTCGTTAAGATTATTAAGAATGTAATATTTTTCGCGATCGTATTTGTTTTTTCTAAGCCAATATATTAATTTAATCTACTTGTTTTTCTTTCATTTTCATGAGTGAATTAATTTTGGTCAACACTTTGAAGGTCTTTTCTTTTGTAGCAAAACACAAACCATCCTCGTCAAATATTAAAAAATCAATTCAAGGCCAATAACTGATCATTTGTTTTTTAATTTTAGAAGCCCCTTGAAAAAGGAGGATGTGGTTCATTCTTGGGGGTTCCTCCGTCGTCATTTTGTTAATTGTAGTCCCTCTATGGTGCTACATGTATCTCAAATGTTGCAATTTTACAGGTTCTCTCTCTCTCTCTCTCTCTCTCTCACGCACAAACACATACATAACCTTTTGATTTTTAGATAATGAGGTCAAATAAATATATAGGATCACCTTTTGGATGACAAAATTTAAAGTTTTAATGGGGTCTTTGGAATAATTTGTGTTCGTATTGTTGCTAGTGAGCCAAACAAATACAAGTGCATACCAGGTCAACGTACATCAAACAGACAGCAAAGCAACATCTAGAACAATGAACTGTTGCAGCTAAACTTGAATTGAGTGGACAGAAAGCCCAGGAATTGCCAATGCTTAGTTTTTCTACCACAGAAGCTGCTACCAATTATTTTGCAATTGCGAATATCCTTGGGTGGTTTCGGACCGGTTTATAAGGTAAATCTTTGATTACGTTACTTTATTGATGCAAAATCCATCCTACTAACACAATATTTTTGTGGTTTTTTCTCTTAAACTTTAGGGTACGTTGTCGCAAGGTCAATAAATTGTGGTAAAAGGATTTTCCACAAGATCTGGATAGGGAATATTGGAGTTCAAAAATGAAATTAGCTTGGTTTCTAAGCTTCAACATAGGAATCTTGTGAGGCTACTCGGGTATTGCATTCTTGGTGATGAAAATATACTAATTTACGAGTACATGCCAAACGAAAGTTTGGACTCTTTCATTTTCGGTATGCATTTAACTATCCTTGATATACGAATTGTCTTTCAATTTTCCATGGATTCATATGCCAATGGAGGCGAATTTCATCTTGATTGCAGGTTCTACCAAACGGAAGGTACTGGATTGGACAAAACGTACGAAAATTATTGGAGGAATTGCTCACGAGCTTCTTTACCTTCATAAACACTCAAGGTTAAGGATATTCATCGTGAGTACATCTTGTTGGACAACGACATGACTCCAAAGACATCTGATTTCAGCATGGCAAAAATTTTCGAGAAGAATGAAAGTCGAGCTATAACAAGAAAGATCGTTGGAACATAGTAAGTAGAACAAATTATTTAATTTACATAAATCAATAGACTTTACAAACCACCAAAATTAGGTATTATTGCCTAATACGTCGAAACGTCGCATTGAGCAGTGGCTACACGTCTCCTGAATATGCCATGGATGGCATTTTCTCAGAAAAATCAGATGTGTTTAGTTACAAACCATCATGTTGGAGATGATAAGTGGCAAGAGGAACATTGACTTCTTTGAGACGGATCATTCGTTTAACCTAATTGGTTGCGTACGCAACTGTGATAAGTCTTTGATTCATGTTTTAGTGTAAGCTTGTGGTGTCAGAATTCTTCCATTCTATATCACCTTCTTTATCCCGCCCTTTATTGTTGCAAGGTCATTTGAATTTGAAGTTTAAGGCGACATGGCAGTAATATAAGGGTAGGACAGAGGATGGGGTATGAAATTCGAATTTAATTATTTCTTATTTGCTCTGTTGATGGATTTGGTTTGTTTAGGCATGGAACTTATGGAAAGAAGGGAAAGACATGGAGTTGATGGACTCGACATTGGAAAATTCTTGTTCATCAAATGAAGCTAATTGGTATGTACAATTAGGACTCTTGTGTGTGCAAGAGAGAGCAGCGGATCGACCATCAATGTTTTGGACGTTGTGTTGATGCTTCAAAATGAGACAATGGATTTGCCTTATCCTAAAGAACCTGCTCTTTTCAGCTATGTTAGCAGCACTACCGAGGGTGATTCATCTAAAAACAAGAAAGGAGAAAGTTCTTTAATTGATCAATCATTTGTTTCAATGATATCTCCCAGCTAGCTTGTCTCATGGCAGCCTTGAGTATATGTTGTTAATTTTGGACATATAATAACAAAAATTTCGTATCTTTAGAAACTTGTAATTACTTTACACTGTGACCTACAATCAATATCATTTTCTTAATTTTGTTAAATAACTTCTCTCTAGACTGAGCAAGAATTATTTTGTAATTTTGAGGCACCGCCATGTGATGTCCAACACATTTCTACAACACATATTCATGTGGAACTCACGACTAAGTGTACAAATTTTGCATGAATATGTGGTGGATAAGTGTGTTTGGGCACTATATGTTGGTACTCCAAGATCAGTAAATAATTACGCCTAATATGGGGTTGCTAGATCGGCCATTCTAATTTGATCGTCTTTTCTTGATCCGTCTCTTTCTTGCTAGTTTACAAGAGAATTAACTTATGAGTGTTGACCGATAGATACAAACAAGAAGACATTTCAATGCTTAAGTTAAGCCTCAAATCAAATGGAAGGATATAGAACATAGCTTAAGCACTTTCAGTTAGCGTGTAGCTTTATAAGATTTAGTGCTATCCTTTTTCTAGTTGATTCTTACTTAAGCCTGATATTAGGCTCACACCAAACATACATCTCGGTTGACGTCATCACCTTAATAACTGCCTCTCCTGACGTTAGCCCTCGATCCTTCTAGAATCTTCTCAAATTTCCATCAGACCGGGACTTTATTCAGGTTGAATACCTGGGCCGACCTGGTATCTGGTCATAGGTCATCGTATGGGTTCTGTTGAGCCCCCGACCCTGTTGGCTTGTCTTTTGGGTTTGCCCCAGTCCATTTCTCCACAGGAATGGCCCATCATTCTGACCCACTACAATAGCCCATCAATCCGTCTTTGGCGCAGCACAAGTTGGGTTGACAAATATCTTGTCGACTCATGTTTCCGCATAGACCCATTGTAAAGCAATGAGTACTTGACACGAATAAAGTCGCCTCTCTGATATTTTTTGCCACAAGTCATCGAGAGATCAACCATCGATCAAATCAACAAGACACCTCACATGTATCGGTTTCGGTGCATTAATGGGGAGTCACTTTTTCCCATGCAACCCACTCAAATCCTTTCCCCTCTATGAATAGGGGTAGGGGTTTAGAGGTTGCCTCTACCTCTATCTCTTTGTCCTTGTAAAGCTAGACCCCTAGTTGAAGCTTAGATCTTTAGCAGTCCACCCTCGAGACATCTTCTCTTCTTTGATCGGACTAGCGTAACCTTGTGAAATTCTTTCTTTCCTTTCCCAAAAAGACTTGCACCCAAATTTTTCTTCATTACTTATGCCAATTTTAGAAGAGATTCTGGTCTCATATGCTCTATTCATGACTTTTTTGGCAAAACATGTCAAGTCACTTTACATTTCTCACAATATTTTTTCAGTTGGACGTTCATCTCCACTGAACAAAACCTAATACTATCGTGATTTGCCAACGTCACCTAACCAAAACACCCATGCACATTTTGGTAGGTTACTTGATGGACGAGATGTTCTTCAACGATATTCTCAACAGACACTTTGGTAGAATTTTTAGGGAGTGATAAGACATCCCTACCGACATGAAGCTTATCTTGAAAACTCCAAGCATAGAGCTTGTTCCATTGCCGAAATAGATCCATATTACAATCATGGTGATTCTCGAGGGAGAGGCTTGATTCCCACTACACTTGTTCCTTCTCCGGTCCTTTTACGAGCTCGGCACAACCACATCGCATATCAAAATAAACATGTTTTGGATAATGATGAGAGTTATCAGATTGGTCGAGCGAGAAAACATAGGTTTTCAATTTCATGATCTCTTTGGAAGCTACTTTGTCAGCTGAAACAAAACATCACAGAAGTACATCCTTTTATGTTAGCCAAATTTCAGCCATCTCATCACCCACTTCCTGAATTTAGATAAATATGCCAGCGACTATATGATGCTGATGGGGCATTTTGAAGTCAACCCTTCAAAAGACAGGACATTCCATGTTCTCCATGAGAAGGGGGTAGTAGGTCATTATCTGTTATGTGTCTTGATTTCTCTTGCTTGGCTATGTCTTTTGTCTATGAAGAATTTTTGTTGCAGTGGTGAATGATTCTATTTTTGAAGCAAGGCGCTATTCTCTTTAGAGTACACGCAGCTCCAACAATTTTGCTCTCTTTATGTTTGGCAACAAAGCTGCTGGACTTCACCCCGCATTACTCTCACTATCTCTAACACCTTTTGGTAGGTGAGGGAGCAGCTGTGAATTCGGACCGAGGGGAAGGATACGCCATCC